>JBAMBR010000252.1:0-38114 GCA_037044475.1 Zaprionus obscuricornis | reverse complement strand
TGCCTCTTACAACAGACAGCAGTGCACAGTGATTACATCAGAGACCAATAATCAAAGAAACTAATCAGAAAATATTTAAACTCAATTTACATAGTTTGTCTCTAAAATGTCAAAATTTTCAATTTGCAAGCCGTTTTTCGCTGGAAGCCTAACGGTACTTTCTAAAAATTGAATCGAAAGCATAAACACGTGTTCATTCCAACAGCGCATCAATGCTCTGGTGAAATATTTCGAAGCACAAGCGCACTTCAAATCGGGCTGGTAACAATTCAAGTTAATAAATTTATATTGTTTAAAATGTATTTTGAACCTCAAGGTATTTATTTTACTTTATGAAATTAATAAAAACTAATTTGATATGTGAAACCCATTTGTTTTTACCTTTTTTGTGTGTCATAAATTTGTTTACCTAAAGTTTTAGTTGTGTTCCCACACTATTCTCCATTAGAATTTTTAAAATTGTTAAGCTAAGTGCGGAATGTTGCGGATATATTTGTAATCGTTAATATGCTAACACGACTTCTTATTTTTTCAAGGTCACATTTTGCCAACGCGCTGCAGCGAAGCGTTGATGGCTGTGCAAATATAAATTTAATAAATTGGTTTCGGATGGTTTAATTTATGATTTTTTGATATGATAATATTTTAGGAGGTTTTAAAAGTATAAGATTTAACTGAAATATAATAAAACAGAAAATAGTTGATCTTTCCTATGGCAGCTATATGATTTAGTTATCCGATTTGAATTTTGCTAAGCATATGTAAAACTACACCGAACTTATAGTCTGGGAGTTTAGATAACATATCTTTAAAAATAAAAAAATCTTCATACTTAATTTGTATTTATAACCAATCGTTCCTATAGTAGCTATATCATATAGACGTACGATATGTATAGCTTGGGGATTGGTTTGGGGAGGAGTTTTAAAAGTATAAGATTTAACTGAATTATAATAAAACAGAAAATAGTTGATCTTTCTTATGGCAGCTATATGATTTAGTTTTCCGATTTGAATTTTGCTAAGCATATGTAAAACTACACCGAACTTATAGTCTGGGAGTTTAGATAACATATCTTTAAAAATAAAAAAATCTTCATACTTAATTTGTATTTATAACCAATCGTTCCTATAGTAGCTATATCATATAGACGTACGATATGGCCCATTTTTATAACACAAATTTATAATATTTTTTTTTTAATTTTGGGAAAAGTTTTGTAACAATATAGGAACTAGAAGTATTTATGGCCGCGGCTCCATAAAAGCCGAATACTGTGCAGTGGAACGAAAAGTGGACTTGCTTCTACTAAGTGAACCATATATCCCGAGTGGAGGGGACACTGACATAATACTGGACGTGCAACGCAAGTCGGCAAAAAAATACTGCGTTGGATTCCAAGTGCAGGAGTGGTAAACCCCTCTCGCGAGGCTGAGCTGCACTGCCTTTCACTGCAGTTGCCAAAGCTCTTTCGGTGCTACAATCGAACTGTATAAGTGTATAAGAGTATAAGGGTAACTACAGGATGGCTTGGGAGTGTAGGTTTCCAAATTGCAGCCCAAAAGACGGAGTTTGTGTTATTAAGTAGTAGGAAAGCGGCTGAGAAGCTGCAGATGACAGTGGACGGTCTCCAATAGGAGTCCGTAAACTCGTCAAAGTGTCTGGGAGTCTTGGTCGACCATAGGCTTAGGTTAAACGAGCATGTGAAATATATCAGTAGGAAGACGGCCAATGCTACATTGGTTCTGGCTAGGCTAATATCGAATACAGGTAGACCAAATATGCCAGCAAGGAGATTACTGGTGTCAGTAACGAATTCCGAGCAATGGTTGCGGCGCTTGTCCTCGCTTGCATGCCCCCATTAAGTTGGAGGTCAGGACAAGCGCATATGAACGATTGCTGGAAGAGTGGCAGACTAGATGGCAATCATCTCAAAAGGGTCGCTGGACACATGCTTAAGAATCGTACATACCCAGTTACAGGAAGTAGATGGAATCTTTCAGAAGATTTCCCGTGGTGCATACCAAAAAAAAAAAAAACAGAAAACAGGAAAGCAAAGAGTGCAGAACAGGATATGATATATTGATTGGATTTGGGTTAAATTAAGCTTGAATATATAATTTTTTAGACTAGTCTTTCACCTTTAAAGAAATCTCAATGTTACTTGGTATACACACGTCATAGGCAATATCCACCATAGAAACGGTCGATCAAAATTGTCCTTATTAAAGTTCACTGAATCATTTTAAGAAATAAGCCATACGTTTTTTGTTTTTGTTTTTAATTATATATATATATATATATATATATGTATCTTACTTCTCTATCCATATTTATACATAGATACAATTAGAAAATTAAGGTCTACATGTCAGGAATGTTTCTAGTTTTTCTTCGTATCTTCTAATATTTTCTTTTTAAATTTAATTTATGTTACCAGCTTGTAATTTATTGCACAGGTTTTGCAAACTTTATTTTCTACATGTTTGCCGTACTGATTTCTTCAAAAAAGTTGTTATACCCTATTAATTTGGTTAAAAGATTGTGCAAATGGAGGCATGATATATCTCAATGGCCTGTCCTTCAGTTTAACCGCAAGCTAATAAAAATTTGGCATAAATTGTTTGTATTGCTGGCTCTGTACATAAATAGGAAATAGCCAAGTCGATCTAGTATAACAGACAGCTGTCTATTTAGCTAAAATTATATTGTGAAATTTGTTAAATTAAATTAAAGATAATGCGGTTTTCAGTTGAAATCGTACCACTTATATTGTACCTGGCATATATATTATTGAATGACCACTATAAATGTATATGATTAATACATAAAGTTTGCAAGGGTATAAAACTCCGGAGTTCCGAAGAAAAAATTTTTTTTTTTTTGTTTTAGACAGTAAATATAAATTGATATTACGTACCAAAATACATAAAAAACTGGTAAAAAATAATATTTATATATAGTTCAACTACTAAATGAACTTATGTACAGATTTACCCAAGAATGATTTATCTAATACACTTTTAACATTTCTTTCTTCATTTGATTTCTGTCCAGTTTGGCATATTTGTATTTATGCATATTTCTAATTTTAATGGGTGGGGATTTTAAATTAATTTTAACAATTATATACTTCCTACAATTGCATTTTTAAATAATGAAAAGACCATAAGCTTAAATAGTCCTAAAAAGTTTATTAGATTTGTTATATTAACAAAATGATTTCTCGGAAAAGTGGAGCCATTTTTGTTTCTATTATGGATTAACAGAAACCATCACTTTATAGCGGCTTAGTGAATGCAAAACCTGTTGCAAATAGATTCAAAGCTCTCTTTAATATCTGTGGAATTATTATTGTTAATGTATTTGTGTTTGTGCTGTTTGTTTTCATTTTGTATGTTAGTAACATTCATAAATGTACATAATTGGATAAACCTTCGTTATTGTTTGTATGAACCCCAATGTTTCTATCACCCTCACTTTCACTCCACTCACCGCTTATAATACTAATTTCTAATAAATTGCGAGTGAGGTTGTAAGTTGTGCAATTAAACAGATCCACTAGTAGTTTGTTATCTTAGTTGTACTGGGTGCTTGTTCTGTTGGTGTTGCTGACTCAGAGTCCCTACTAATGATTTATCGGGTTGTAACTATTGGCCTGAGTACGAATTGATTCCCCTAAATTTCATGAGTTGTGTGCATTATCTTCTGTCTGGTCTTGTTCTTGTTGTGGTTGCGGGAGTTGTGTCTGGTGAAGGTCGCCATTGTTGTGATGTTGATGTTGTTGTTGTAGTGATGGTTCCGATTTGACAGAGTCAGCCGTTGTTCCACAGACAGAACTATTGCCGCTCGGCGTGACGATGATGTTATTGGCGGCAGTGGCAATGGCACCGTTTGTGGCTACGACTGAGGCTGCCAAGCGAAATGCTGCCTCTTTATGGGATCGTAAGATGGCCTCGGCTTGCTGATGCATGCGCAGCGCTGTTTCTGGATGGTGTGTGTGGTGCGGATGAGGATGCGACGGTGCCTGCTGTGAGCTAGGTGTCACGGCATGCTGTGAATAATTTGATGCCTGGTGGTGTTGATGTTGATGAAGTGGCTCCATTTGGTGCATACTCCCAATACTCGTGTCCAAACTGCGATCCAACGTGCCGCGCATCATGTTCATCATGACGGTCGAAGTGTCTGACTGCATCTGTTGCAAAGTTGGAACGTTTATGGTGGGAGATCGGCGAGTGCTTGCGCTATTGCCGCCAGAGTGCGTCTGCATTGGCAAGTGAGTCAACTGTTGATGGGGATGGTGTTGCGCCTGTTGTTGCTGATGTGGCGGGTGCTGTTGCTGATGATGATTTTGCTGTTGATGGTGCAGCGAATGCTCGTTAAGCTGATTGTGAAACGTAAAACACAAAACAATTACATAACTTATAGCAGATACAATTTACATTTATGCTATTTCACCACAAAAAGGTACAGTCAGTATAAATATTTTGTATATCTTAAATGTTTGAGATCAATGGAATAGTCAGATTTTAGGTTTAGTGATTACTAGCACGGAATCAGTAAAATTTGTATCATGTAGCCACTATAGAAATAATCAGTGAAACAAATCTTTTTGCATAAAAAATTTCGTTTGCATATCTAAGGGTATGTCATGATCGGCACGCCGAAAACAACTTTACTTCCTTGTTGTAATCTTATATTTTTTCTTTCTGTTACCTGTTGTTGGTGTGGATTGGTAGGATTGTTCATACGCATTGCAGCTGCCAAATTGACTACGGCTGCCTGGACAACGGCACTGCCCGCCGTATTGGCGGTGACTGCGTCAATGGAGCCATCCTGAGATCGAGATCCGGCTGAGGCCGCTACAGCTGCAGCTGCAGCCGATGCAGCGGCCATTAGTGACATTCGATTTGCATGCAGCTCAGCATCTATACTGTACTGGCTGGAAACTGAGCTGGGAAGACGCATTTCGTTTAGATTCATTTTGCTGGATCCGCAGTTATTATTGTTGCGCATGTTATCGTTATTATTGTTGACATTTATGTTACTCAGGTTTATGTTATGACTACTGTTTTCATTTTCGCTTAAGCCAAGATCTTGATCTAGATCCTGATCAGATGTTGCTGAAGAGGATAGTCTTGCGTTGGACGAGCATTCAGAATTCGCTGATGGGGACGGGCACAAGGAGTTGGAACCATCTTCCACATTCCGCAGTGGCAACATGCACGTCGTCGTCTCCCTTACTCCGCTGCTAGTTGATGAGGCAGCTAGCGTCGCCGCCAAAATTGATTCACGTTCTCGTTGCTCTGCAGCCGCTCGAGACTGTAACAAATTTATATTTTGTCTACATTTAGGCAAATATATATAATATACATATTATAATTAATAATATACCAAAACGTATTGGGCCGCAAATTGATGTTTGGGATCCATGCGCATGTGGTCCATGTGCGTGAGGAGACCTGAAATTAAAAAAAAAAAAAATATATATATATATATATATATTAAAAGTGAATGAATATTAACAAATGATGGCTATTCCCTTATTATTATCTTTACACATGTAGCCTATAAGGTATAGAGGGTAAAATAACACCTGTCCGTATGAAAACCAAGATCTTAAAAGATAAAAGCTAAAAATTTGTCTGCATGTTACTGCAGATCAAATTCGTTTTTCAATATTTGGTGCTGTCTCTTCTAGAAATCGATCATAACTTTTTCAAAAAGTTCACTAAAACACATTTTTGTGCATTTTGGAACATTATTATAGTTGAAATCTGTAAAAATTGTTTTCAGATCGGGTATTCAGATACTCCACAGCCCTTGAATTTCGGGTATCTTACAGTCGATCACTTTAGCTTAGCTTTCTGAAGGTTTTATAATTAATATCTAATATATGTAAATTTATTCAAAAATGTGTGCCTAGAAGTCATCTTTTAATTCGATTCACCAATATACTATATACGTCCGTATGAACACCTAGATCTCGGAGGCTATAAGACCTAGAGACTTTTTTTCCCAAAGAGATTGTATAAGTTGCAGACAGATCAAATTTCCTTTGGATTTTAGCCACGCCACCATTTTTAAAACCCATGTAGAACAGTGCACTACAGGCACTACTACTTTAGGGCAAATTTGGTGCGATTTGTGCGAATTTGATGTAAATCGGATCATAGACATGGAAGTTATGCCATGAAGTTATGGAAGTTATAGATCCTCGACAATAGCTTTCTTAATAGTTTAAATTAATTTATTATTTGTCGTAAGTTTTTTTTTATAATTTTACTCAGCATACACCCCATCAATAGCATACCATTCTCGTGAGTGAAGACAGCTTGGCAAACAGAGCACGGCCACATACGCAAGCTGCTTGTCAACTGGGAAGTTTCGGCATGGCAGGCAAGATGCTTTCGTAAGGATCCCTCGTTAACGTAGTGCTTGCCACAGACGGGACAGGGGTGGTTTGCTGTTCGACGTTTGCCGAGATAGTTATCGTTAAGGCTGGAACTGTTTGTCGGCTGTGCACCGCTTATTTCCGAAGCGCATTGCACAGCTGAGTTAAGTATGCTATCGCTGAATTGGGCAGCTTTTAAAATAACGGTGAAAAAAACAAAGATGATATAAAAAGAACGAACAACAAATGGTTTTTTGTTTCTACTACTTACTTGGTTCTGCTGTAGGCACAGGTGGTGGAGGTGGTTGTGTTTTCTCCTTGTGAACATGTTTCATGTGGTCCATTAAAGCATCGGTGCCCAAGAAAAGCTTGTGGCATACTGGGCATGATGTTGCATTGGGACCACCAATGAGTGCCGCATGCTGCTGCAAAACACCAAGATGCAGCTGTAGCTCCTTTGTTTTTGCAATGTAAGTAGTTCATAGTGAATGATGGCGGTGCACGATGGGCAGAGGGCGGTGTAATTTGAATGGGAAGAAGCAGGAGCAGAAACAGAAAATATTGAAAATATCGCTCAAATGAGTTGGGTTGCAATGTGATCGGGACAAAAATAATATTTACTTTTGATGTGTGCGTACGAAGGCTAGACTCAGTTGCAAATCCTTTTCCGCAGATATTGCAATGGAAAGGCCGATTTTTGGCCCGTTCCACCTGAGCGTCGTGATTCCGCAGATGCTGCTGCAGATTGGACAGTTGTATGAAAGCGCGACCACAGTCCGGCAAATGACATTTATAGGGCCGTTCACCTACAAATAAATAAATAACAAAACCAATACAACTTAGCCATGTTGAATGATGGAGCTGGATATACAAATATGTATATAATTAATAGGCTGATTCAAATGGCCCAAGCGACACCGAACGAAGGATAACGTCGCAAGATTTTATGTTTGAAGTTAAAAAGAGGAAATATTTTAATAATTATAAATTCTGTACTAGAAGTTGAGACAACATTGCTTCACAAGAAACATCACAAACTTGAGATAAATCTTTATAGAAATAAAGACGCATTATTGCATAAATTGTTATATACTACAGTTGATAATGTCGATAACTACACCTACATTTAATTGTACATTTAACATTATTGCTTATTTTTTCTCTGAGATAACTTTGAAACTGTAACAGTTACATATATATGTATGTATAGTATTGTGCAGAAGATTTAATGTTTAGAATATGGCACGTAACTTTAATTGACTGATTGACATAATTTTAACAGCATTAAAAAGTAGACTCTTCCAAAATTCAGAGCTAGCGAGGGAAAAGAAAAGAGAAAGGAGTGCATCGTGTTGGCGTCTTGAAAGTAAAAAGTATGCAGGAATTACGTGTTTTAGATGTGAAGGAAAATTAATTTCATTTGAACGCGTAATTAAATGGAAAAGAGAAAGGTCAGTAATGGAAGGATGGTCTGCAAATACAGAACTCTTTCACTGTCAAAATGACTTAACCGTTTAAGCTACTTACGGCCACTTCACCAACGGCAGACGCCAGCGACACAGCCCGTAAATGCAAATAAATAGTTAGTAAATGCAGTCGAGTAGACAAAGATGCGGTCGCGACCACTTGGTATCTTTTGCCATCTTTCAAATCCTGTGGGAACATCATGCCTGCGCTAATAGGAAAGACTGTGTTGATTGCACTTGACACCTTGCAAAACATATAGGATGAGAAAGGGCGCGTTGCATATAATTGCTTTAAGTTCCTTAAAGCAAGAATGCTTTGGAATTTTCCGACTACTTTCTTGCCTGTTGGCTTTTCGAGTTTGCCTTAATGGCGTATTTTTTATCCAGACTGATAATAATTGCCTGATTCGTACTCGTTTTTCGAGCGACGGCCCACTAATTATCTTAGCAAAATGCTCACAGTTCTTGTTCCAGGTACTCAGAAATACTATTCAGAATAGTAGTTATCATTCTGAAGGTCGTCGAGTTTTTTCGCCCTTTTACGCTACGTAAACGGGTTCTAATTAAATCCCATTTCATTTCTTTTTTAAGCATTTGCAAAAAATATGAAAGGAAACAATAAATAACAAGTAAAAAAAATTACAGTCGAATGTACTCAGCTGAATTGTATCCTATACAGTAACTTTTATATGCTACAATTTCTACTGTGAGCTCCATTAAATTATAAATAATACAATAAAAATCTACAACTGATACTGATTATATTTACAAATAAACTTATTACGATTTATCAAACGATAATTTATATAATTATGACGATTTATCAAACGATATGGAATTTCGAACAGAGCCACTTATCAATAATAACTCTTTTAAGACAATACAAAACACAACAAATAAAAATGAAATAATATATTCTTTATTTTTTTGAAATCAGATGTAACTTACTAAGAAAAATAAAAATAGGTTGAATACAGCTAATGACTGTGAATCAGCAATCATCCCTATTTCTATTTAATATTTTCCATTTCAACTTCTTATTTTTTTATATGGTACTTTTTACTCCAAGGCGCCAGCTGCGCCAAGCAGGAATGTCGCGACGAAAAGCACTCAAACTTTATTTAATTATTACTGCCATTTTATCATTGGACACTACTGTGTACCGCAGTCCAGGACTGAAAACAAGACTTAAGACTTCCTCATTTTATTTATGAGGAAAATATTTGTCATACCCAAAATTAAACAAGTAATGAAATCTACAGTTACGTGAGCCCGGCATTAAAATACCCTGTAACTGTATCAAATATAAAGGCTACTTATGGATCGAAAAAAATTCGTATGAAAAAGCTCGCGTTACGCGCTTGCTACCTTCTCTTATCTCTATAAACTAATTTTACCATAAATTAATTACTTAATAACTTTTCTGTTTCTTAATCAATCGATGCAATTTCAGGATTATTTATTATTGACGTTAAGATGCCCCCATTAAAATTAGAAGTTTCTAGTGTTTATAGAAGCTGAGTTATTCGCAGCTTCAAACGGTTTTGGGCATATTGTGGGTGAACGGGGCATCCGAAGTTTAAAATAAATTCAATTTTCATACGCTAGCTCCCTTGATGTCTCTAGCTCTTAATGTGTAGGACGAACAGACAGACGGACCAAATCTACTCCTCTGTTATTCCTGATTAAGTATATATATACTTTGTGAAGTCTGCCAAGCTTACCTAAATACCTATATATACCTATATATAATATACCCTTTTTTATCCATTTCCAATGGGTATAAAAATTAAGAATGCAAAGTTATTTTCGCCGTGCTGAAAATGTTATACCCTTATAGAGTTAAAAAAAATTGTCATAAACAAACTCAATTCGACCGATTATTTCTATGGTAGTTATATGATAAGGTTTTCGATTTGGACCGTATTTGAGACGTGGACAAAAGGATATATTTCGATCCTTCTGCCAATGGTGAATATATGTACTTTGTGGGGTCTACCATATGTTGTTATGGACGTTGCAAACTCCTGGCCAAAATTAACATTCCATCCTCAAAGGTATAACAAAATTACAAAGGTATTCTTCGGCACGTCGAGCTTTTCATACTCTTTCACATTTTAGCCGGAAATATTTAATTATAATCCAAAAAAATGTGTGCGATTAACAGAGCCTTAACAGAACTTAGAACGGGAGAGGTTGACAAAAAATGCTTATCATATATGTATGTATTTTATTCAGGATATATATATTCTTATATATGATTTATGATGCAGGCTCATCCTGATTTTCTATTTTGGTAAGATGCAGATAATGCAATTTCACAAAAAATATGTTGCTCTTTGTGATCTTATCAATTAAATTAATATGCTATTGCAAGGGTATAAGGAAGGGCAATCGAGGAGGGCTAACTGCAAGGGCACTTTTAATTTGTCCCAAGTATTCAACCTTTATATTAGCTTTTGTAATTATGAAGACTAGAAGAAATATATAAATTTAGGATATGAGTAAAATCCAACGAAGGCTGTCTCCTGAAAGCTTTATCTTACATATAAATTGTTTCAAGAGTTGTAGAGTCGATTTGGTCTTTTAATTGTCTACATTAGTAATGTTGTAGAAGTTGTATAAGTATTAATAAATATTAATTTCATAAGAAAACTTACCAGTATGTAGGCGTGTGTGTTGTTGGACGTGGGATAACTGCTTAAATCTACGATCACAGTAGGAGCATTTGTATGGTTTTTCACCCGTATGGACACGTATGTGTTGTACAAGCTGATGATTGCTAGAGAAACTCTTCATGCACTGCTGGCACTGGTGGGGTTTTGTATCCGCCCCGGGAGTTGTACCACCACCCATGCTAGCCGTGCTTGCTACGCCGTGCGCCCCCAGCCCGACACGCGGAATTTGCTGTTGAATCTGCTGCATGGCGCTTTTGTGCATGAAAAGCTGTAATAGCCAAACAAAGTAGAAATAGATTGTGTTGTAAGGTGTATGTTAGAATACATATTAATATGTTAGTATTATATATATATATATATGGCTACATAAATATATATAAACATATGCATATGAATGCTAACGCAAGTGAGATTAATACTTTCAATGTTCATTATATATATTTTTATTGAATAAAAGATTTGACTTTGGCATTATTAAGAAAAATATGAATTTTACCTTAAGGTAAAGCGCGGTTATATAATTGGGAGCATCATTTATAGTACTTCTACTTTAATTAATTTAATTAAAAAATTTCGTATTTCTACTAACCACTTTTTCGCACTAACTGCTGTCACGTTTGTCTTTTTGAGGTATTTATAGATTTTTCAAGCAATTGTGAATAAAGTGTTGTATACCCAATATTATAGGTCCAAAGGTATAATAGTTTAGTTTAATATAATAAATAAAAATGTTTGCAAAATATAGTAGTATAAGTGATTATATACAATATACTTATTTTAAAATACCAACTGTCTAATTATTAATCTAGTGATTTTTTAAATACATTATTGTTATGCAAAAAGGGGACGGTATAGTTCTTTCAACTTTAACTTTAACTTTTATATATATTTTTTTTAAAACTTTGAAAACCAGCGTATATAAAAATTCCTAGCGATTGCTTTTTTTTCATAAAATGTATCAATATAACAAGTTCAGTTAAATATTACTAAAGAACTTCAATAAATAAATAAACATAAACATAATGACCTGAATGTATTTTCAATATCGTTAAACTTCCAGTTTAGAAACAAATATTAATATTTTAGAATATCGCTGTATAAAAAATATTGGGGTTTCAAGTGTGTCGGATGTGTGAATGTGCCGCGTCAGAGAAAATAAAGTTAATATATTCCTGATTAGCATCACCAGCTGAGCTCACATCCTATTATCCACTTTGCTTAACCTTAACTTGGCACACAGTTCTAAAATTATCTTTATAAAATTTGCTTTACATGCTTTTTATAACTTCAAGCTTTATTTAAGTCCTATCTTGCCGGGTCACTGTATTCGACAGCAGCTATATGCATGATTGGTTGAAAACTAAGTCTAAAACTAAGTAACTGTAAAAAAAATTGTTTATTTCTTTATCATAGTACTAAACTAAAACATGTCTCTTAGGTTTAGTCCAGATCGGATAAAAAGAAAGAGATATTTAAAAAATATTTGCTATTTGGTTACAGGGTATCTTAAAGCTTAAGTATTTATTTTTTATATTTAGCATAAGTTTTTTGTTCAATAAATTTATAAAAATGTGTAACCCTGCATGTAGTACAAGTAAAAACTAGTCAGCAAAACAATTATCTCCACACCTCATAATTAATAAACATATTGAAAAAATGGTTTAAGTATTTGTGTATATAAATATATTCATTTAAATATATGCGTAAAAAAATTGTTCGGATGAAAGCAAAAACGAAAATAATAATAACATAGGCATTATGGGGCCGTAGAAATTGCTGATTTTTATAAATTTTGGTGCTGGATGGTGATATAAAATGTAAGACAACCATTTAAGAGTTTGGTAAAGCTATATTCAGAGAGAGCCCAAAACCCTTTGTTATAGTTTATTTTTGAAGGTCACGAAATGAGGAAGCATTTAATAAAGTGCGAATCCAACAAAAATCAATGAAAAAAAAAAACAAATTAAGAGAATTCGAGACCATGATCAGTTAAAGAAAAAGTTTCATATGAATACTAAAGATTTTAAGTCAAAGGTGTTAATTATTGTCATAAGTTCTGCCCGATTTATAAGAATTACATAAATTCAAAAAATTTTATTTTAAGAAAGAAATACGCTTATATCGATGAGATTATCTGCAACTTGCGAAATCTTCTAAAAGGTAGGTGAAAAATTGAAACACAAGTTGCAAAATGAATAACTCGGTACTCCTTTTTATACCACACACGTATACAAAGGGTAATAACTTTGTGACACCCAGTCCAAGAATCTCTGAAGTTCCTTATTCCGTACAATTTCATTTACTACAAGAATTAGGTATGCTTAATTTTTGATGCAAATATTAATTTTCGACTGATCGTTTCTATGAAAGGTCGGTGGAAGGAAAGGCTACATCAAAGCAGAAATAGAAGAAATGGGGAAATTACCGCGCTCTTTCAAGTATTTGAAATCCCTCAGATTAAGCTAATTCAAATCTACAAATGCATTCAATTAAAAATCAAAACTTTCTGCATTTAAGCACAATCAATTACTATTCGTATCTATCATTTCAAAAACTTTATTTTCGACTTATGATATAGTTATATGAAATAGCTATATGATAGAGTTTTCCTATGTATTGGAACATGCGAAGAGGGCGAAGGTTTAGTATATGGAAAGTATAGAGTTATAGAGTAAGGTTCAATAGATTTTTAATGCATATGTACATCTTAACATCTGTACAAATGAATATTATGCTTTAGTTAGTGTTGAACCTGGTTCAATTAACAGATACAATATGTGCTACCATCCTTAGCCAAGACTCAAACCACGACCCAAGTAGACTGTCTTATATTAGACCCAAGTAGACTGCTTTATATACGATCTAGGCCAACAATACATATATTTAGTTTTTATGCCTTCCTACCTATTATATTACTTAAAATTAACATATCCTTTCTAACATATTTTCAATGGGTACATTGTATAAAAGAGAATAAGAGAAGTTGGATCCGACTTGTAAAAACAAACTGGCAGACAGCCCGCAACCTATCTGGTTGGCTGGTTAAAAACGGTTTGTTTCTCCCATCTTTTCATTGCTTAGCACAGTGCACTTTTTATTCATTTAGTTCAGAAGGGCCTTTTCTTTTTCGTCCGTACATAGCACAAAAAATGGCGGGTACTACTAGTGCCTGACTGCCGGTCAAATTGGGCAAATCGGGCAAACCGGGCGGCCGGTAGTCCAGGCTGTCCATCTGATAGCCAGCCAACGGCAGTTCTGCAAATCTCTGGCAAAGGACGTTAGAACAAATAGAGTTTGAGAGTGTGTATTTGAGTGGAGGGGTGAAAAGCAATTGGACTATGTCAGCTGCGTGTGGCTCCTTTCCAGAGGAGCTGTTGTCTAAAAAGGAAAGGAGAACAGAGATTTTGTAGAAGAGAGATTTTTGTTTTACAAACTATTGTGCACATATATCAAAATATAATGTACTAAAATGATTAACATAAAAAATATGACAACACTAAAATATAAAATACTAAATACGTACATAAATTAAAATATTGTTTTATTAAAAACTATTCTTATTAAATAAAATTCCAAATAAATGTTGCCTATTAATCAGTGCTGAATTAATATTTTTTATTTTTGTGGCATTTTTTTTAATCGTAGTTTTTAATATATTGCCAGAATGCAATGAGGGTTGAGGGATGGTTACGAGGGTCGTGCCCCAGCCTTGATATGAGCCAATGAATATCTAGTCTAGCTCTACCCGTGCTATGTATTAAATGTAGTTTGGAATGTTAGACCTTTATCAATAAAAACAAATTGAAAAAAAAACAAGAGATGAACGAAGAAACGATAGTGGACAAAGGTGGACAGAAATGGTAGCAAAAATGTTCGTGCGTCTGGCCTTGTGCGCTTCTTCTATGTACATACATACTTACATATGTATGCATGTATGTACATGTGCTTCTGCTCTTTTTATATGTGTATTTTGAGGGTTGAACAATCTCAAACGTACTATAAAACGTGCATCGATATGTGTGATTTTATAATCTTTATGTATGTAGATGCATATGCATGTATGTATGAAGATACCATACGTGTGGGGTTGCACATTTATTTTTCTGTATTAATTGTCAAACGATCATTGTTTTGTTTACAACTAAATTATCTTGCGAAGTTGTTTTGACACATTTGCAACATTCGCCACGTGACTCATGTGTAATATGTATTTAATATTTACAAATATTTGTATTCAAATTTTCAATTTATGTATGTACATACATATGCATGCTTGGTTTCATACACAAAAAAATTTTGGTATCTATGATGCAAGTGCATATACATGAACATACATATGTACATACATATATGTACATACATATGTACATTTGTACACTCGTACACTGAACATACATATACGTTGTATCAACATTTATGATTGTATACATATTTACGAGTATATAGTAGTAAATACGTATAATAAACATACATATGTATTTATATTTATACATATATAATAGTAACAATGAAAACGAAAAAACAAATATAAATCAAATTGAATATGGAAAAATAAAAAAAAATAAAAAAAACAACAAAACATGAACAAAATTATATTTATTGATCATATAATTACATTTAAATGATTTTTCATTTGATTATTTCTTAAAAGATGGCGAATATTATTCTATAATTAAAAAAAAACAAAACTTATAAATAAAGCTAAAATAATAAAAAGGTAAGTCAGCAAACCCATGAATTGAAATACACCGTAAATGAGGTTTTTTTTAGAAGTTGGGTTTGGAACGACGCAGACCCCATCATCAATGGGTCTATATATAAATACATTTATACACACAGAACAAGGAAAATTTGAATTATTCGCTATGCCTAGCAAAACCTTCATTAATAAGTTATGTTCTTAACACTAATCCGGAATATATGTTGGTTATTTTCCTATCTTCATTTTCATATTATATAGTTCATTGCATGATGTCTAATTATATACTTAATAGTTCTAGATCAAATTATTATAATTTTGTACTCTTCATTACGACATTATTGCTCAACTCACGAACCAGTTTGATAGTACTTCATTACAGTGCTACTGAGTGGGTACGTACAAGATGTGGGAATATCGATGTTAATATGTATATGCATACAGGCTTATATGCTAACACATAATGTATTTATTTATGTTTGAAAGTTTATTATGTGTGCATGTTAAAAGACTTGTGCTAGTTTTGTGTCTTCAACGTGGAAGAGTACTATACACAACGGAAGAGATGCCAACTCACTCGTTGCAGGGTCGACCAACATTCTTCAAGAGTTCGTTCACTGATCGCGGCTGCGCTGCTAGACCTTGAGAGCTGAAGCTGCAAAGATAAGGATAAGGAATATATTAAAAATAATATTTTTTAAAAAAATATTTTAAATTCAGCTTGTTTTAAAATAATAAAATTGCTTGATGACTTTAAATAGGTTATGACTAACTTTAATTTTAAATTAGTCAAACGTGCTCAAACAAAATATTCATATTAATATTTGAACCTGTAAGTACATTTGGATTATAACGGTATTTTCTATGTCTGGAAATCATTGACAATAAGAGGTATTTATCACAAGTTTCATCAATTTATAGCTTTACACAAAAACCGTGGCTTGATAAATTTTGATAATCCTATAATATTTTAGCACGACTAGCCTGTTTACATATTGTATATTAACATAGTAATGTAATTAGAATTAGACTTAACATAAGAATGTACATATGTGGCGATGATTAGCTGCTGATCTTCGGGAGCAAAGCAATCACTTGAATTTGTGAAATCACACAGAAAGTGTCATATTAAAGAATACAGGAATAACAAGCACTTGCAATTTTCATTGTTTTTTTTACATAACTAAAAAAGAAAAAAATTCATGAAAATTGTGATATACAGTACCGTTTACACCCTATAATATATTTATATCATTACAACAACAACATGATAACAATAATAAGCGGCAATAATAATATAAATTAAGCTCTTGAAATAAGTAACACTGCGATAAATAAATCGTGGTTGACTCTGTATGTTTTTTATTCTTGAATTATTTTAATTGCTAAAAGCAATATGTGAAAAAACACAGGATCTACTTTTAATAACGACTTTCACATTCTAGCTGGGCTTGGTTCAAATACAACCATTGTATATCTTACTTGAGATTCGAACAAAATAAATATATGTACGTATTTTTGAAAAAGGAGAACTCAATTAGTCAGTTTATCAGATAAGAGCAAGTACAATTAACAAGTACATCAAGCTATAAATTATTTGCTTCTATTACCGATTTAATATAATTTTGTCGTTAATTTAAACATAATTGTGGATAAAATTTTTATATGTGTCTTGTTTTCTTAATGCTTTGTGAAACATAAGTGAAACCATAAAAATAAATTAAGAAAACAAAACAGTCAAATCACGATGGCTTAATTAAATTTTGACAGAATTAATTGAAAACAAAATTACATCGTTCTCCTTTTCACATTCAAGTGTCATTATACAACTAGATTGGTTCGATTGAAAATTAAATAAAACTGAATGGAACGAATAACAGATCTACGCTGTAAATTAATGTTAATTTTGTTCGTCTATTCGTAACTCGCGCGCGCTTTAAATGTCTTATTAACGTTGTTCTCCGATTGAATTGGATTAGTGATTGGTACAGCGTATTCGAATGACGAACTGCAACAATTTCAAATTTAGAACGTATCTGTCAATAACAATAAATTATGTCGTGTCTTTGATTTATTTTTTGTTTTCTTTCTTTAGTACTTGATATATAAGTGTGTGTGCACATTGGAACATATGTGCATGTGTATTTACGAGTATTAATATATGTGCGTGAGAGTTCGTACTCTAAACGCACCAGAACCGGACGAGTCACTTAGGTTGTTATCCGACGACTTGATCTATTAATGTTGAGTTTCTTGAACGCTCTTTTCAGGATCATTTTAAAACACAAAGATAATATATTGCACGCGCTCGCGAACCTACATAGTCATTTTACACGAAACGTTTAAAATTTTACAGTAGTGGTTCGCGGAATCACACAACCTGACGGCCCGATGTCCTTAGAACTTCTGCCGGCAGACACTTTTTTCTTATCCACAAACGGGATAGCACTTTTAATTTCTTCTTCTTTTTCTGACGTTGTCGTCGTCAACGACGCCAGCGGCTCTGCTTTGCCTTTGTTACTAGCGTCATTTTTCTTCTCCTTCTATTTCGTCTGTGTTATATACATTATGTGTATATAGATAAATGTATATATGTGTCTATGTATATGTCTATATACAAGTGCGGCCTTACTATTATTGTTTTCTTCAAGAAATTATGCGCGAGTTATATTCCCTAAAAAAATCTAAAGAGAAGGAGAGAAAAAAAACTCGGTCTCTCTGTCGCTCACCAAATTCAATCGCTGACAGCGGTAACGTCTGAACCAGGAACAGAGAATAGCTCATGCGTCTGTGTGTGTTTTTTGTAGTGGTATAAAACTAAACGCACTCTCATTCCCCAAAAGACAACCCACAGATAGAATTCCACCCTAGCCTTACCCGTTCACATATTTGTAGAAGTTACACACACTTTCTCACTAACGAACGCATACAGACATAATGGAGGAGAAGTGGCGAATGTTATCGCGAATGGGGGTTACTTTAACAAAAGATACCAAACAACAAAAAGAAAAGTAACCAGCCGGTAAGAATGATGTCTCTCTTTCGTGTCTTCTCCCTCTATCTTTTAATTGCTCCCCCTAACCATCTCTCTCGCTTTCACTAATTTGGCTTACTTTTTCGCTCATAGGCGCATATCTATTATAATCTATAAAATAATATCGAACTTTTGTAATGAAAAGGGGAATGTAAATGTAACAATATTTTTAACAACTACTTGTTTTCAATTATACATACGTATTAGAATAAGAACAGGTTATACTAATATACCCACACACATGAACATGTCTAAAAAGAGATGGACAGCTAAAAAGCTTAATTTCATTTATTTACCCATCTTGTTATTAATATTATATACCATTATTAACTTTCACTCCTTCGACAGGGAATTTTTGAGCTTTCCAATGCTGCAGACAACCGAGAACGGGGAAAAATGTTCAATAAGGAAATTCATGAGAATTAATTCCTTGTTCAGACTCTCTTTTATTTTTGGGTATTTCTCATTTATTAATTTTATGCTCTCTTTACCAGTTATGAACCGTGGCGTAGCTATTCTCAATGGCTCTTCTAAGAACCGAATATTTGTTCGGTTTATTTATTTACTTTTTTCCGTTTCTATGCAATTCCATAAATCAGATTTAATTTAATAGATTTATATATATATACCTGAATATTTATATGCAAATATATATGCATAAATCTACAAACCTGACCTGCAGCAATAGGAAGCATCAATGTAAAATTTTATAAAGCTGCAAAACTGAAAGTTTAAACTAAAAAGGACGGACAAGCTGGTTTGGAACAAATGCGCTTGTCCGTCTGTTTCAGCCACGGTGTAAACTCCTGAATAAAATTAATTCAACTTCTGCAAGGGTATAACAAGTATCAATAGCTTTCGTCGTTTTTTTTTAATATGATGTTTACCTGAATTTCATTAGCTAGTTTCTCGTTGTTGTACTTAATATCGGGAGTTGAGCAGCCGCCAGATGGCGTCGTCGAATGCTGTGGTGACTGATGCCCCTGAGACGTGGGTCTGTTAAGGACTTGCCCAGTTATTACAGGGCTGTGTGCTTGACGGGGCGGATGTTGCTGTTGTTCTGGTACATGTTCCTGTTCTCGTTGTTGCTGATGCTGCTCCTGTGCTTGTTGCTGAATATGTGAGTGCTGTTCGATGGCTGCCGTTACTCCAAAGTAGCCTTCAGTATACGTTTGTTCCGATTGCTGCAGGTGTGAACCTTCCAAGATCTGTGACTGAGGTTGATTTTGTTGACCGTGCTCCTGCTTTAACTTAACTGCAGGATTGGTGTTGCTGGAAGCGATTGAGTTATGTGGTGGGTTTAATACGTCCGACGATGATGCACTGGTACTGGTGTTACTGACAACGGAACTACTATTATTCTGAGCCGTCGTCTTGAGATGCGCGGCCGCTGCAGCTGCAGCGGCTGCATTAAACAACAAATGATGGTTACTCAGCTGAGAGGATGTTGATGGAATGGTAAATGATTCGTTGTTATAGCATTGATCGACATGTTGTTGCAGTATTTGCTGGTGTGGTTGATGTTGATGGGTTTGTTGCTGATGCAGCTGTTGGGTATCCAACTTACTGTTTAATGGCAGGTGGTTATTGTTATTGATAGGGCTGGCATGCTGATCTTGATGCGACTGGTGAGGGTGCGGGAGTAAGTGCTGTTGCTGCTGTTGGTTTAGGGCCGCGGTTGTATGGAGGGCAAACGGCGCTCGAGCCTGCTGCCAAAAGTCAGCTGCATCCATCTGAAATATACGCAGTGGGATCTGAGGCCGCGAGACTATTTCAAGCCCCTGACTGTCTTGTTCAAGTTCTTGTTGTGTTGAGGTCTCCGGATCTGCTTCAGGTTGTCGTTGCGGTTGCACCAGCTGGTCGGTGGTGAACTGCGACAGCAGCCACTGATCGACCTTCGCTTGCGATCGCAATTGCAGTTCTTCTGGACCCAGGGCGATAGATCGTATTGATACTAGAAAAGTAGAAGACAGCGAATCCTCAATAGACTGAAAATATTAATAAACAAAGGATTAAAATGTAATCGAGCTCTATATTGTATATACACAATTGGACAAGTGTTTATGTAAAGTTTATTAAAAACTCTAAAGCCTGGATGAAGGTTTTCAATTTTGTTTACCATTCACTAAAAACAGATTAGCCTCAAAATAGTGACAGAAAAACAAAAATGCAACAAAATTTTTGTTTTTCTTTCACTATAAGGCCAAAATATTAAATTATGTTTTGTTGCTCATAATTCACACAAATTACATTATTCTCTACATTATTTTTGTAAAATATTGTGTAAAGTATTTGCGCAATTATTAGTAAATATGGCAACAAAACACCCCAGCCGACGTAATGCAAATCTAAGAGCGAGGAGAAAAATTATCTTATTAAATACTAATTTTTTTTGGATAATGGACAGAATGGACAGATTTGTATTAATATTGAGGCTGTGATTACGCCCTGTAGCATAAAATCTTAATATACAATTTTAAAAATTTCTAAATATATTATAATCTAGCGAGCCATTATAGACATATATTTGGCCCACGTAATGTTCTCAGCACTTGTCAAATTGCTTCTATTATATTGTCTTATATCTTATTTATATTTATATTTATTTTATTTTATTTTTGACATTTTTGAATTGTTAGCCATAATAATTTATTTTTTTGTACGAAAATTTACTTATTTCCTTTTTTTAATCTTAAAAAATGGCTAAACCAACAATATAGCAGGATTAATTTTCTTATAGAGGATTAATTTTTTAATTGTTCGTCTATATAAAACGTTACAACAGTGTTACAAATTAAATTGAACTGCAGGAAACTTCTTTAATTTTAAAAATATTTGTTAGTATACAATCACAAAAGTTGTAATAGTTTATTTAAGGAAGTCGTAATTTCCATTTATTTGTTTTGGAATGTTTTTATTTAATGAAGATATATACATATAGGTATATAATCAACTATGTATTATATACTAATGCGAGATTCTTTAAATTATTTTGATTTCTATGTTTGTATAATTTATTTCTAATTAAATATATTTTTTTTAATCGTGTCCAATTCGTTAATATTTTTGAGTGTTGCACATTGTCGGACGGAGTAACTGTTACAGTGGTCGTACAAGCCGATTGAATTGTTGTTAATATATTCACATATCTTCACATTCTAATTGTATTCTTTAATTAAATACATACTCGTTAATTTTTTTCAATATTGCCGATTGCAGTGTAAATGTAGTGCATCCACGATCAACCTTTCTGGCCAATAATCAGAAATTAGTAACATAATGGCACTTGGAAGCTTTCGGAACATTAAGCACGAACCTCGACAACAACATGAAAAGCAAAGGTAACCCGTTATTACTGTTAAAAAAGAACTAATTCGAGTGGTTATCGTATTTGTTGTCTAGATTTTTATTTGTCTAGTGACAGCGGACGCCTATTTAGCAAATATAGATAACCTGGCGCCACGCGAGTCATTGAAAAACTAATTTTGTCGCAGGCCAGAACAAGTATAAATATGACTATGACTGTTGTCGCGCTGAGGGTTCATATACTGCATCTCGCACGCTTTGCTTAGAAATAGAACTTGGCCAGAAAGAAATGCGCGGAGACGTTGGCAGCGCCAGCGCAAAGTAAGTCAAACGTCTTCGTTGCCAACCTCTAAATATCTTCGGCTAACGCAAACTGTATTCGTGGAAAGCAGTTATCGAAGTGTTTTCACACGAAGCATGTCCTCTCTTAACTTAAAGTTTATACACTCTTGCATTTGTCTAATACTCTATCTAACCGGTGAATATTGTCTCAAGCAGTTGAGGCAGCTGTTATAGCAGAGGCAGCAGTAGTTACTACTGGCAAAGTTCTGTTGACTGTAAGACACCATGTTAGGATATTTTAAAAATAGTTAATTTGGAAGCTTTATTGGTCACTTTTAGATTTTTGTATGGAAAAATTATTTTAGAGAGATAGTTGGATATGAACATATACCCTTTTACTTAATTTGTTCAAACAAATCAAAATTTAATATTAATCTGTCTATTCATTTAATCGAACAATAAATATAAAAGTTATTCGGACTAAATATATAGCTTTACGACATATTCATATTTGTATTCATATTTTATTGTACACATACCGTGAAAATTTACACATTCGTTGACCTGGTCACGATGTAGAGCTGTGAGTACTTTCCATTTTGATAATTTAAGAGATAGTTCCTCAAGTGAATCAGATATATTATATGTTATACGTCAGATATATATTAATTGATATTGTTATTGTTATGAACTATTTGTTATTAATTATTATTGAAACTAATTTGAACTTAAGGCCGGAATAAGGCACACGTTGCGTTTTCGCGTTGTTATAATTTTTTTAATAGCAATTGTTTTAATACCATAAGTTTTTTTTTTCATTATTAGTGTTTATTGTAAAGGGTGTACAATGATTTATAAACCATAGATATGTATAGACTATGATCTTTTAAGTCTATTACAAGTTTTTTAAGCTTAGTTTTTTATTTTTTTTATTTTGTTATATTTTAATTTAATTTTGTTTGCCGTATTTATTTTTACATCACAATTAATTTCGTGTTTTAGACTTAAGCCAAAGATATCACCAAAATATTTCTATATTATTTCTGACTTTTTATTAGTTGTGTTTTATTAATTGAATGAATTTATTTCTCTTTTACCGTTTGACTTTTTAATATTTTTTCAAAAAAATGTTGTTTTACCTTATTAAACCTATTATATCTTATTGCATTTATTTGAGTAAGTAAGTGTTTTTATTCAAAGTGATAAAATTAGACACATTTCAAAAATACAATGAAGTTTGCGTACATTAGATTTTGTTTTTGGTTAAATTAACAGTAGTTCTCTGCTTTTCTTATGAAAGAGTGTGTTTGTGTTTACTATGGGTATATTAATGTGTATGTTAACTATATGGTAAATGGTATTCTAAACTGTCTGTTCCGGTGTCAGTGTGAGTCTGATAAGCATAAAGTCGAGGTATTTTAATGCTGATCAGTGGTTGTCGCGCGATAATAATGCTAATAATCAGATAATTCAGATGTTCTGATTTCAGTATCTAAGTCAATCTCCAAGAAACGTTTTTGTTCTTTATGCTAAATTTGGTTTAGTTGTTTGAATTAAATCAGATTGGATCTTGAGAGAGAATCTTTAACTTAAAACAAAGTTGAATTGGTTGATAAGGTTGGAGTAGTTATTAAACTTGTTAAGTTACTTATTAATAATTTACAAAAGTACTTATGTCATTGAAAAATAATTTTCACTTTTACTTTTGGCTGATTTATATATCTTACATATAATTATCAAAATTGTTACTTCGTTTCGTTTCGTTTAGGTTTTATATAATTGTTTTAACTTTGTACTTTTGATTTCAATTTTAAAATAAGTTAATTGTAATTTTTACTGCCGATTTCATGGTACATTCGATGTGATTGTTGAAATTTTGTAACTCTTTCAGGCCGAAATTAATTGTTCTTGTTATAAGTTATGTTATCTATATATGTTAACATTAAAGAAATAGTTATAAATATATCCCTTCTATTGCGTTTCAAACTTAATTATGGTTTGTTTGTATGGATAGTTCTATTGTTTTTTTTCCTTCAGATCTGCAAATTTAGTTTAATAACTTTTTTGGTCTATTGTTTTTCGTAAAATTATGATGATCTGAAATCAGAGTAATGGAAAAAATGGATCAATATGAATGTGGGTACCACACAGATATTAATATGAGTATGATAAAGATTTGGTTTTTAAATAGCGGAATATTGGTTAAAGAGGTTGAGCTTAATAATAAAATCGTGTTTTTTTTTTTATTTTGGCACTAGTAAAAATTATTCACATTTGAGAAATAAAAATGCTCCGCGAGGTTTGAACGATCTGCAGTCGACTGTTCTACTCGATAGACTATTGCGCTCCTGAATTCGACAACCAAATAATGGAGAATAAAAAGTTTCAGTAGTTGCTGGTAAAAGTGGCGTCATTGTGAATGTCGATGTGGAAGTGTCGTTGTGCGTCGCGCAGATTTCGAGAGATGGGGAGGAGATGGAGCAACATCAGTCGGTAGGCTTATTATAAGATAAAAATGCCGAGCCATCTACAAAAACGTCAGCGTTAGCAGTGCTGTATGAAGAATAGTGATATTGGTGTGATGTGTTTTGTAGCCAGTGTTATGAAATAATGCACTGTTGTCGTTCAGCATAGTTAACTGAACTTTAAAACCATACTTATAAATCAAAATGAAATTAATTTCTTCGAGCAGCAAATTAAGTCACTAGCATCGATTTGAAAGTAATACTTAATATGAATAGAAATTTCATATCCTGGAAATTGAAAGAATATTTGGAAATTGGAAAAGTTTTCGTTGATATCACACCACAGTGCACGTTATCGTCAAACAGAGCTGCCGGCGTTAACGTTAGCGACGAAGTTGACGTCGACGCCGATGTCCAGCAAACATGGTTGTATTTGTTCCCATGGAAAGAGGCCATAAAACTTGTCTGCCGTGCACACATGCTCAGATACGCACGTTGCAGTGTCAAGTGCAGTTTTCGTGAATGCCGACGTCGACGCCGATGCACCGCCGAATTGCATTTGCTGCAGTTTCATGCAGTAACATCCCTTATTTGGCTGCAACGGACCCCTTAACCTCGCCGACTATATGCGTAACGCCCACCACTACATACCCTCGTATGCCCGTAAGCATCCTTCCACTACCAGCTTTGTCATTGCAGGTCGGTAGCATGCAAATTTGTGCAAGATTTAATGTCTACCGTAGTCAAAGTCTCGCTGTCCCGTTCTCTCCTTCTAACACTTAATCACACACTCGCTCCTTCTGTTTCTTTATCTTCTACCTCTTTCCTTTTACCCCATTCCCTTTATGTCTGGCTGTTTATGTTTTTGCAATGCATCGGCTTTGTGCATGCATATGTGTGTATTTAAATACATATGTACATATGTGTAGTTGTGCATCTGTGTACTGGGATGCATTTCCGCTTTCGGTCCCGTTGTTGCATATACATATGCATGTGTAATATGTAGGTACAAACATACATATACATCGTATTAACACTTAACCACACATAGCAATGTATACATATGTAATTCAATGTAGATAATGTGCAATGTTCAATTATATATGTACATAGTGTATTAAATTGATATACATACACAAAACATTTATACATATGTACATGTTTATACATATGTATATGTTTATGTATAATTTTTATACAATTGTGTCTATCTTGCACACATAATATAATATATGTCTTTACATATGTATATCATCATATATTCTTCAAATACATATATACATATATATAGATACATATTTGCAGTTTGTCCATCCATATCGGTCCAATATTTAAGCTGTTTCAACGAATCTTGCTAGTTGTGTTCGGTTGAAATGGACCACTATGCCATAGAAACGATCTGTCTGTATACATAAACATATACATATACATAAACATATACATATACATATACATATACATATACATATACATATACATATACATATACATATACATATACATATACATATACATATACATATACATATACATATACATATACATATACATATACATATACATATACATATACATATACATATACATATACATATACATATACATATACATATACATATACATATACATATACATATACATATACATATACATATACATATACATATACATATACATATACATATACATATACATATACATATACATATACATATACATATACATATACATATACATATACATATACATATACATATACATATACATATACATATACATATACATATACATATACATATACATATACATATACATATACATATACATATACATATACATATACATATACATATACACATACATATATATGTTTCTTAAATATATATATTTCTTGTTATGGCCCCCCATAACATGTTAAAGCTCAGTCGTTAGCCAGGGTCTTGTTATACAATTTACGCACATTAATTTTGTAATTTTGTGTCTATATAATATTGAACATATAAACATATTTATATACTAACGAATGATAAATGATGGATGTCCGTGCACTGTTACAAAGATTATTGTGAACGTCAATTGGCGAGCTACAATTTATTTAAATAGTTTTAAGCTAAGGTTGGGGGACGCACCCGAAATGGAAAATCAAAAAATGTAATTGAATTTAACTTAATTCTCCAAGAGTGCGAAAGTTTTCTTTTAAGTTCCTATCAACACAAAACCACAATTATTTGATGATAAGGCTGACGAGAGCCAAGGTCAAACCAGTGTCAAGGTTATTTGTTGGGCCATGTCTTGATATGCCGGTGTGTCGTCTAGGAACCATTACTAGGAATAGTACCATTACCAGTATGAGCACCAGCACTAGCTACAGTTTCAGTTTGGAGTTATATACATACATGTATGCATGCACATTTACGTATACAAGTATGTATATCCCCTTTCTTGGAAATAAAGCTTTGAGTTGGTGTTGGAGTTCTGCGTCGGGCCGAGTATGGCTGACCTGTTTAAGTTGCTCAACGAGCGCAGGAGCAGTAACAAAATTTAAACAGAATAAACTTTTATTTCCCTATCTCCATTTTTATTCTAATTTAACCTTTAATAAAAGCCGTAAATTTTTTATTTAAAACAGTACTTGACTATACTATATATAAACAAATTTATTATTGCTACTTGCTTGCAACAACGGAAAGGTGACTTGTATCGATTCGTTTTTTATTGGTATCGAATCGATGCAAGTCACCTTTCTGTTGTTGCAAGTAAGTATATATATATATATATATATATATATCTACAAGAAAGTACTACTATCTTTAGCGTGCCGAAATACCTTTGTAGGGTTAACTGCATTAATATATAAGACCTAAATTTTTCACCGACAGTTCGCATGGTAGCTATATTGTATAGATATATAGTCCGATTTGGACTAAAATTGCTTCACTAATCGGCATATCATTTAAGTTTCAGTCTGATTGCTTAACAATCAAAATATTTTTTTATACAAATATGAACCAATCCGGTCCGTTCTGACTTATATGAAGCTTATAGGCATTGGGAGTATGTGTACCAAGTTTCATTGAGATAGCTTTAAAACTGAGATACAAAATATAGTCTATAGCTGTATGGCTTAATGCCTTGCACTTGCATGACCCTATCCCATTGATTTTCTTGTTTCTTAGGGGTGTGTGGGCGTGTTTAAATGCAATTTATTGTGAATAAAGAATTGTATGGGCTGGCCAAACTATTTACAATACATTTGTATTGTCGACGCGCCGCCATCTTGTTCATGGACTCCATACCAAGAGTGCGAGGGTGTCAATAACAATGGTGACGGAACCATAGGACGCTTGGACATAATATTTTAGCGCAAACATCAACGTAACTATTGAAATTTTATGAATTATATAAGATTTGATTCATTTTTCTTTTCGAACTATTTGAAAAATACTTGTATTCATTTGTACTCTTAATACGGTTGCGACTTTTGATACACTTGTATCAAAGCTATAACTTATTATACAATGGTGGTTTGCTAATTCAGTAAATTTTGAATAGGACTAAATATATAAAAATCACTAAAATTTGATTTTTTGGATCTCTTTTGTATCTTATCTCATTTTTTTTGAGTAGTAACCGGGCTTGTAATACAATATCAAATTACCTTCGATACACCGAGACGCCGTCAAGTTCAAGACAAAATGTTTTTCAAGATGGTCATACTCAAGAATACTTAAATATACCTATAAAATTTTTAATTTTACATACAAAAGTAGTTTGATTTCTGAAGACTTTATACATTTTGAATTGCCTAACGGTGTTCAATTAAATGTTTACAGAAGATGTGACTGTCGGGTGGTGTGTGGAAGAAAAGGGGTAGAATTTACGTACACCTGGCGAATGTTTGAATTTCTAAGTTTGAGTAACCAGCCTCCTAACCCTTCCAAAAATTCTCTTCTAATTAAATTGTAAATTTAAATATTTAGATGCAACGAAAGTGTTCGTCGGGATATTACAACCCTTGATTTGCTAAGATTTGAGACCATATCAATTAGCAGGCATAGAAACGATCACATCTTAGTCTAAATTGATTCTACGTTAGAAAATCTTAATGTCTTAAAGTATCAGTTTAACATTTTCGGCGTGCCGAAGCTATATTTTGCTAAGGTAAAAAGACAATAAAATGTACTCCAGTATGAAGTATTTACAGTATCATATAGACACCATTGAAAGAATGGGAGAAAAATAAAATTTTAATGAATAATTTTTTATCTAATACTGACGACTTTGAAATCATCGAAAATAACCTTGTTTTTCTGTTGTTTTGTTTTGTTTTATTTTTTATACTGTATTTATATTCTACGTATTTTATTTTCTACATCTTTTTTTAGATCGCTGTAGATACTTGTAATAAAAACAATAACGTTTCCCCATATTTCGAGTGTCTTGTGCGTGTATATGTAAATGTATATCAACGGCAGATGTATGTGATTTTGTGAGATAGGGTTAGATTTGCATAGCTCCAGCTGAAAAGACAATCCGTTTTAACGGGAATCACAACGGCATCTGCTAATTTATGCATTAAAAAATTCAGCAACAGAACATCAACTCAAGTCACACATGGACGATGGACAAAAAAAGGGTTGGACATTGATTTACTCGGGATCGGATAGGATCTGATGTGTATTGGATCGCCAACAGCTGCCGACTGTCCATGTACATGTCCATCCCTGATAATTTTCCAGCTGGCTGTGTCTTGCATTACTTTTGTTCCAGCACCGACAACACTAACAATTGCAAAAACCAGTATACCAGTATACCGGTTATTAATTATCTCTAAAAAGAATTACCAGACTTTGACTAAATTTAAATGGTAAATAATAAAAGATTGGTCTGAGAAAATTTACGTTAGTATATTTTTAATTTATATAATTAATATATACTATCAGGTTATCTTGGGAAATCAGCACAATCAAATACAATCATTCCAAATGAGTTGTGTACTGATTCTCATTAAGAACACATAAGAAAATTTCTAGAAAAAGGTGCATATAGCTGGCTTTTGTGTCATTTCTGGCGGCGATGGGAACGTTAAAAAATCAAATAACGAACTTGATAAGTCTACCATTAAAACAAACACTTTGCAGCAGATTTAAAGTTCCTTATAGTTTCCGTAACCAAGATGTCCACTTCTCCTTATGGACATTCCATTTTTTTGCAATGGATAATACAAAAACGCCAATTCTGCAACTTTTCTTTTTTGGATTATAATATGGCTCTTAAATTCAGTAAAATCATAAAAACTAGTGGAAGCAATCTATAGTCTACTGTTTCATATTATTTTTACAAGAACATATATTTTTTTTCACCCGATCGTTCCAATAACTATTGCCAAAAATGAAAGATTCGTGCACATACAACTTTTTGTTTTATTTAAAAATAATCAATCATTTTGCGCAAAGCAGCTGCAAAGAAAGTTGCACAAATGTAACGTTAGGTGTTCAGAGGTTTTTGGGTTGAATACTGAATACAGAAACGAGAGGTGGAGAAATTTCTCAAAGTGCTTGAAATATAACCAAAAACATATAAGAAAGCAAAGTTATTTTCGGTGTGCCGAAGATATCATACTCTTGCAGGCTTAAAAAAACTTTTTATAGCTTTTTGCAGCTATGGTTCGATTGGCACGGATAATTTAACAAACAAAAAAGTTTTTATACAAAAACTAAATTTTCATCTGGTAGTTGGCTCCGACTTATGTATAGCTTATGTACATAAAAATTATGTATACCAATTATAATTGAAACAGACGGACAGACTGACTCACATATTTTGATCCTGCTCTCGATGTTGATCAAGAATATAAAAACTTCGTTGGGTCTACCACTTATAACTTCTTATAACTCTTGCAAACTCGTTGGCAAAATTAATATCCTCCTTGTGTGGGTAGAAAAAATATGATATAAATAAACAAAACCAAGTAAAACTTCTGCGGAGTGAACTCTATTGTACGATACCCTGTATGAAATAATTACAATGTAAATTTACTTGAGTATGTATCAATATGGAGAAAATAATGATATCCTCAAAATAAAGCTTTTCGAGTTTTATGGATTTGTTTAAATTTATGTTGAAAAGGAATTTAACGTGTCTACTGTTGCAAGTATACATATTTTCATAGTTAATATACATTTTCAACGAGTACATGGCATAAACTTTTATAAGCAGCATTGAAGGAGGTGTGAAGGAAAAGTAAAATGTTGCCATTTTCTTAGAGAGCGGACAGTACAAATGGCCTTTTTCAACTCTTTTTCATTGCCGCACTAAGACACTTTAGTTGAAGTTTTTCATTTTTACACCCTTTCAATTGTATATCCATTTTGGCCATGAGCTTGCAAAGCTCTAAAGCAAATGTAGTACATATATTTTTGATCAGCACTAACTGCCAACTATAACTCTACTCGTCGGAATTTCTGTCCGTGTTTCTTGAGCCTCGACTCGATATAAATAATTTAATTTAAATTTGGGAAAGTTGCTTATTATTTCTGTGGGCTGTATATTGATCGAAACGGGCTGAACCTGCATTATTATTTGTATCTGTATTAGTATCTGAATTTTGTACCTTGATGGTAAACTTGGCTTATAACTGTCACAAGCCGATTATTATTTTTTTAATGTAAAAAATACCAGAAGGTGTATAAAATCTTCGGTGTGCGAAATACTTAATTTTTTTTATATTGTAAGTATCTTTGGTGTTTTCGTCTCTAGATTTCGGGTTGGCGCATTTTCTTTCACAACAATTGATAGCGATGGGGCGCTTCTTTTTGATGGGAACGGGGGTGATGGGAAAAGGGATTCATTGTGAGAAAGAATCAAAAAATCCTTTGCAAATAAAATTTAATTGAGGGAGGAACCAATTGCATTCTACTAGAATCAAGCCAAGGAGGTGCCGGATGTTAAGTGTTCTACATGGCATGAGATGGAATGAGGTGGATTGAAGTAATAATGTAAGGGTAGTCAATGTGGCTCTGTTTAATGCTACAGAACTGAACAGTCAATTTAAAATTTATTATTCTCGAAAAAAGAAAAATCAACAAAATAAAAGTGTTGAAGAGAAAAAATTAGAACAAAGCAGTGAAAGAATTAAACTAAGGTGGGGGTTGAATTTGAATCTATTGATTTAATTGGATTGGTAGGTATTTTAGAACATAAACTTAACTTTACTTAACTTTATTGATTCCCATTCAGTTTTCTCTTGGTTTATTTTGTTCTTCGTTTGATATATTCTATCTCTGCAAGCATGTTTAATTGTAGAAAAAGGGCGGAACGGATGTATGAGAAGATGTGAAAAGATAGGGGTTGCCATGGAAAAAAAAACAAAATGAGATAACAGTAAAATAATATATAAAATATAAAAAAGTAAAAATATTAATAAAATAGCAATGATTCTCAGTGATAAGGTGTAGTTAATAGATAAAGTCGAAGCAATGATTCTCAGTGATAAAATAAAGTCGATGCTAATACTGAAACTGCTCCTGTAGACTAGATTATTGAAACACCTCTGTATGATACTTATAACTGTATGTATGTAAATGCGATTCTTATATATTTAGGGAAATAATTCATATGTTCTTGTATGTTTTTTCACTGATGAGAGGAAACAATAATTATAGAAATATAAAATAAAATACAATTAAAAGGCACAAGATAGCTTGTTTTGTTTAAGTTTATTTTTATCGAAATAATAATATAAATTACAAAATACGAATCCCTTGTTTCCACTTTTTTTCGACTAACTGTGAATTTCCAGTTTTCAAGTCCAGCACTTTTTAACCCTTTTACGCACTTTTTACTTTAAAAAAGTGAACACACTCAAACATACACTAGCGCATACGTATATCATTTATAGTTAATTACTGTGCATGGGATACACACACATATGCTGTGGCAGTCGTTTAGTCCATTGTACCGTAAAAACATTTCGGCTGCGACGAGAGCTACCGGTGCGTTGGCTGACCGATGAAAACACATCGCTTCCCGTCGGTTGCTGCTACCGATTGACTTTTACCTGAACCCCTCCCTTGTCTGTGTCAGTGTGCAAAACACTTCACTTTGCATGGTAACGGTAAGCGCAGTGTGTGTTGGACGATCTTTCGAATTGCAAGTCAGGAACAGTTGGGCAACTATCAAAATATAACTTAACCCCTTCTGAAGGTGAATAAGTATATACTCATTCCCCCATAAAATTGGACTAAATGAAAGTAATTTTGGCTATGAGTAAGCGTTGCAGATATAGTATATATTAATGGAATTAAAACAAAAACAATTGTCTTTCCCGTTCAGTTTAACTGTGTCTTTCAGTTTTAAAGCTGTATTCATTTCAATTTACAGGGATTTTCGTGTTTCTACAAGTTTTTAAATGTTATGTTAGACCGGCTAAGACCGTTTTATCATTGAGGTACCATTTGTATGGTGTACTGGTATGGTGAAAACAAGATTTGGCTTTCTTCTATGTTTTAAGCGTTCAACTATATGATACAATGTTTGTCGTTGGTGATAATGTTTGCTAATAATTTAAATCAGGATAGGATTGACTCGGTCCAAGAACAATTCCTTATCTTTAATCTCTATAAACTAAGTTGGCACACTAACATTCTCACTAACTTCCTGCGTATTGTAGTAGGCTATTACTAATAAATCTCCCATATCTTTCTGGCCCAAAAAATATGCTTTGTGTAATTTTCATGCAAAAATTGATCAATAGCGAAATTGGATCTCCTGAACTAATTAGTCAGATTAAGTTTACAGTTTTGGTTAGTAATACTAGCAACTTTACTCTCATTAATCTTCCTCGTTGTTATACTAATTTTGCTCTACATAGCCTATTTAATAATAAGAATATTTCACATTATTATTAAACTCCACCACTTCTTTAAGAATGGCTCGCTATGCGGTGCGCCCCTCGGTCGCGCGTTAACATGCTGGTGCATGATGTCGCTACGACAAAATTACAGAATATGGCAAAAAAGCAAAATTATCTTCGAAGTGCCGATGTTACGGCATATACCGTATAACAAGTGAGAAAGCTACAGTCGAAAATCATGTACATAGCTTTCATGTTTTAATCCTATGTAGACAGGCTTACAGGCGAACAGTGAGTCGGACATGGTCCAATCGACCAAATGTAAAATATCATAAATAATGTTATCTATATATATTGCTATATAAAGTAATCAAAACTTTTTTACTCTGCTAATTAATTCAAGCGGAAATATTAAATTGGAAAAGTTATTTCTATAATTGACTGCAGCAATTGTGCCTTCGATTTCCGATGGTTGTCATAAGACTGACAAAATGTTCAGTTTTATTAGTTAACACCTAATGTGAAGACTATGCTAAGTCTCTCAAATTTAACCCAAAACTAACACAGAATCAAAAAACTATTATAGCAACATTTTTTGTATTTACATTAATTTCAGATTTATTCTATATTTATTGTGTTGCATGTATGCATGTGAGTCTTAGCATAAGTGTAATATTATTATTTTATCAATTAGATTTCTGTTATATCTTGTGGATGAGCGTAAGCTGTGTTCAAACTCTGTTAAAAGAGCAAAAGTAAGAGAATGTTTCAGGGAAATCCCGTGGTATATTTAAAAGCGTCATCTGTTGGCCGGTAGGGGTACTGAAGACTCGCCTAACATTCTGCTATGTTGTCATCTCCCCCTTGCTTATCCATTGCTGTGATATATAAACTCACCTCAAATCGTCACACTTTAGCCACCTCTCTTGATTATCAATTCACCTTCCTGAAAATTGATTCAAAAGTAACAAAGTCGCATAGCAATTAATTAATATATAACAGAACAGGAGGAGAGCTTAACAAATCCGATTTAACTTCCAAAAACATTTAAGCGCTATGAAAAACCAAAAAAAAAATAAAGCGCACTCGTTAGTATTCTAAAAAAAATCGTGCTGAAAAAATTGTGCTGAAATTCTCAGGGGATTTGGAAGCATAATTGGCGCGATTTGCTGCCTTTTAAATTGTTTTTATTCTCACATTTCACTACATATGGAATGAGTTTTTAACCACTTTGGCATTTAAACAAACACATTATGTTGTTGGACAAATATTGCTCGGCATCAGGACTAAGGATTGGTTGCGTCCACGTCCAAGTCCTCCTCCACGGTACTTGACCACAAAGTCATGTTAATTAACATGAGGCCAAAAGCGATTTTGAAGCGGACCCGTGTCTCTTTCCTCTAGCGGAGGACAACGGAAAGCGAATGTGAGCTCGAATACCTCTCAGCCTATTTTCGCCTGTTGCTTTTGCTTGTAATTCGCAAGTGCGGATAAAGCTGCACTCTAAAAAAAAAAATTCATCCGTACAGAAAAAAGAAAAAGTAAAAATCAAAAATGTATATTTGGCGTACCGAAGAGTTTATATTCTTTCTATAGTCAGACTAAACAGACTGTTTGTTTTCAGTTGAAACAGATAAGTTAAAAGGGGCTATATATCTTTAATTAAACTAAAAAAATCAAAATTATCTTGAGCGTGTCCAACTTGTCATAGGTTTTCAAAATTAAAACATTTTTTTTTCATACAAAAAGAAAATATTTAACCGAACATTCCTATTATAGCTATTTCAAAGAATGGGAACCAACCGAATTAGTTTACTTTCCGTATATCATATATTCATAAATTATATTGCTATACTATATAACATATAGTCACATATCATACAGCTGCCAGATTAACAAACAGTCAAAAATTGAGTTGTTGTAAGAAAAACTCGTTTGTTCGTTAAGTTATCCAGAAATTTTCAGGATTTAAGGTTAATCAAGTGACGACCTATATATCTCAAAATGTAAATCATAAATTCTGGTCCAAATCGGACTACAATATCATATAGCTGTTATAGGAACAATTGGTTGCAAATTGAAAAACATTTTACACCCTGTGAGAGACCTGCAAATGTATGTCACGTCCGTAAGGAGGCGTAAAATATACATAAAGTATACATATTCTTGATTAGGTACATCAGCCGAGTAGATTACGCCAGAACGTCAGTATAAGCACCTAGATCAGAGACTATAAGAGCTAGAGATTTTTTTTAGTAGTTTCGAAAGCTATAAGATTAGCTGACTTGTAAAGGTACAGAGGAGATATTGCAGAATAAAAGTTTTTGATATATTATTCTCAATATATTATATATATTATACGTGCTTAACTTTTAAACGTATTTTTTTTTAATTTTGACAGAAATACTTATTGTGACCAGCGGTCTTTAAGCCAAAATGATTTAGAACGAACCGTTATACTATGTATTATAGCCATTGCACCACAGTTTAATATAACTGTCATAGGAACAATAGGCCGAACATTAAGTTCAATAGGTCAGAGATGTGGCCAGCTACTGTACAAATTTAACAATAAACAATAAACAGCGACACCATAAAATACAGCAAAACAGGAAAAGCCAGCACCTACCTGTTTGACTATTATGATGGTCTTGGAATACCTAGATACTTTAATTTGGATACTATATCGCATAATTTGCACATGGGCAAAATAGGTAAAGTTGTCTATTCCACATGTTCATAGACCGTCTATCTTAGTCGACATTAAGAATGTTCCAATATTCGTCGAACTTTAAAATTGTGCTCTTAGTGCATTGTTTTATAATTGATTTTTAAAGGCTTTGGGGTGTGACAAATATACGAAACGAACTTGATTTGCCTAAAACTAATGCAATAGTTTGCAAAAGATTTGAAGTTTTTAGGTTTTAATGGTGTTTCAATTTTGGTGTTTCAAATGAGGAACAGACAGACTAACGGATTTTGTCCAATCGAGTCGACTTTTGATTCTGAGCCCAATTGCTTAAAGTGTAATGATGTGGACGATCTGTGAAAATTTGGTACAGTGCACCAGTCTTGTTGCCATTTCGTTATATTTAATCTAAAAGAAAATTTGGTAGAGATCGGATCATAGATTTAGCAGTTCTGCAACTTTCAATATTGTGCATATGGGTACCGGCTATCACACCTGACTTTAGCTTTCTTACTAGTTTTTACTTTCATTTTCATAGAAGTAAGTTTGTTTTAATGTTTTCGACAAACAGTATATGTTACAATAGCTCGTCTAGCTGTCCCGATGCTTAGCTAAGCGGTAAGGAAGCTGCCTTAAAATATAATCACTTTAACAAAAAATTAAGTCTCTAGATCTAATGGTGTTCGAGATATAATATATTCATACTTAAGGCCGTTACATACATACAGTTTAACGAATATAAAAATATGTATTTATATATAAATATACACTTAATGATATATAAATGTGGATGTGAAAAGTGTGAAAATAATTGAGACATATATTTATGGAAAAATTTAGAAGAGTAGCAACGCAGCAGAAGGCATTTAATTGTGAAATTAAAATAAAAGAATTTATCAAGATTATTTTTCGCTCACGCTCCAAAGTCATACCAAAGAAGTTTAAGCTGCATTTTATTTATCTTTAAGCTATTTTCGCACCTAGTAAGCTGTGTTTGCTCCTGAGTGTAAGAATATCCCTTTCTATGTCCCCTTAAAAACGAACCAACAATTATAGTGTATTCTCATTTTCACCACGTGTTATGTATGATTCCAACATTCTCCTCAAACGGATACATACATAAGGGAGGACACATGTGTATATATAAAGAGCGAGTGAACAGCGTCTATATGGGTTCGCTCTTTACTGCATCCAAATTATGGGCTTTTTTAAAGTGGTTACCATTGACTAAGAAAAAAATATAAATTTGGCATGTCGAAGATTTCATACCAGAAAAACATTTCCGATTTTAGATAGATGTGTATTTAGACAAATATCCCCAGCTAACCAAAGAATATAATATTACATAGCTCACAGAAAATGCAAAAAGGAGCCTTGCCTTGACGTAAACAAATATTTTTTATACAAAATGTCTATATAAATGTCTATATATTTAGAATAAATATAGACCAAATTTAGCTGACAGTGAACTAGTCAATAAACTCAAAACGTGAAAATTTCAAAAAGATTTTCATACAAAAGTCGATTGGTATTCAATATTCAATTATTTAGTTTTCTACGTGAATCCAAAAACACTTGTGGCTTACTCCAGTTCGAAGATTGTATAAAAAGTTTAAGAAATCACGATCCTCTTCGGAAACATTAAACATTATTACTTTTTTAATGTAAGTAATCTTTGTTCTTAGAAGATGTAGACTTCAGTTTAATAGTGATCCGAAATGCTTTTATAGTTTCGTCAACTTAAAACGCAAGCAATCAACAATTTCTTCATCATTATTCTTACGACCAAGTACTGATATAAACCATCTGGCAATTGTGGATCTTTCTTTATCAGGGCAAATTTATCTTTTTCGGATAAGTACTTTAATTTGCTTAATAAACCCATAAACTTTTAAAGTTTGTTTTTGGTGAATTCAAAGTTTTTCAAGGACTATTTTCATCTGGGTCTGGAGTACCAAGCTGTGTGGTTAAAGACTGCACTGAGGTCTTTATAAGCCTTTGTATAAAATTATGTCATAGACCTTGGGGTCCTGACTTTTTCAAATATTTAGAAAGGCTCACCTCAATAATAAAGGAAACAAATCCCGTATTAAATATTTCAAAGTTGTCTACTATTCTTAAAATGTTAGAGAAGATCATATCTTCATAACTTCAGCTTTCGCCATTCTGCATTGATTTATGATAAATAAATCTACAAATAAATTTGAATTATCATCACTGTATAATGAATTAGTTCGTCTTATTAGT
>JBAMBR010000251.1:0-24839 GCA_037044475.1 Zaprionus obscuricornis | reverse complement strand
TAGCTTTTATCTATTCTTATCCGTGTTCATCATGCTACCCACAGTGCATAATAAAACTGTCAAACGGTGACAAATATGACAGGATATGCGCTACTAATGAACTATCCAGGATGTGGTCCTTGTGGGCATCTAGCTTTTATCTATTCTTATCCGTGTTCATCATGCTACCCACAGTGCATAATAAAACTGTCAAACGGTGACAAATATGACAGGATATGCGCTACTAATGAACTATCCAGGATGTGGTCCTTGTGGGCAGCAGCAGCAGCAGCAACAGCTGGAAAATAATAAAAAAAAAAAACTTGTCGCGAATTTTCAATTCAATTCAATTGTTTTGTGGGGTAGCGCAGGAAAACACGCCCACTAAACTCAAACCAATTTCGTAGAGAAACGTAGACAGAATTTTCAAAATGGAAATTGCAAAGTTTACACTATAGATGGCGCCACAAGCACTTCAAAAGGTATCTACAAATTGCATATAACAAAAAACAAAAAAAATTAAAAAAAAAAGAAAAGAAAAATAACGAAAATATTTTTTAATTAAAATTATGGCAGACCAAGTGTCCGACGATCATTTGCCATGGGAACGGGAATGGTAACGGGAAGCAGTCAGATACTTATATGTTTATATATGAAAATCTTTGCAACTTTTTTGACCAAGATTCTTGAACGAAGAAAACTTCTGACGAGTTTTGAGTTCTTTCTTCCTCTATCTTTCTCTGTCTCTATCTTTCGCTCTCTCTCTCTCTCTCTCTGTCTCACAGACATACAACTCTCACAGTCGGCATTCGGGAAACGGAATGCAAAAGTTTTTTTTTTTTCAGAATAAAAAAAATAAAACCAGATGAAGTTGAAGTTTCGCTGCAGTATGCCATACTCTGCGCTTTGCATTGCAGGATGTCGACGGGAGATTGGCGCACAAATGAGCGGCAATCGCAATGGGAATGAAAATGGAAAATAAGGAAGGGGAATAAGACTGAGACTAAGAAAGGCTACGGCTACAGCATCGGCAACAACGACAACGACAACGACAACGGCAACGGAAAATGCACAAAACTTAACCTAATGAACATTAAGATAATGCAACAACAAGTGAGTGTGACCCTTGGGGGGCAGCCAAAGCTTGGGCTCTGTCCCTTTGGCTACATAATTCTGCATTCGACCTTAGAGCGCCAGCCACAAAAGTTTTTACCATCAACGTCGGCATCGCTAACGTTGCGTTGCCGTCTTCAGCGTCATCAAATGCATTGGCCCAAAGTCGGAAACTTGCGTTTGCCATTTGCCAGTTTTGCCAGTTTTGCCAGTTCTGCTAGTTCTGCCAGTTGCCCGTTGCCTGAAAGCAGTTGCAAGTTACCAGTTTGCATTCGAGAACGAGAAGAAACATAAAGTTTTTAGCTTATGTTGTGATTTTTATGGCCAAATAGCTGCTGAGAATGAGAAATACAAGTAGATGAGAGAAATCTAAGGAGAATGGAGAATAGCGCAAAAGGGAAAGACCTCAAGCTCGAGCTGCCACAAAATGAAGATAAGTTTTATGTGGCGCGGAAATTAAGAAGTTTGTTTATAGTATTAGTATAGTATAGCATAGTATAGTATAGTATTGTATACAATTCGTACTAGCAAACACATAGCACATGGCCTTAAACCAATGCATGTTGACCCCCCCCTACCCTACCCCAAAACACTCTTCAGATACATTTTAGGGGCGGTTCGCAAATGACTTGACCCACGCCTTCAATGTTAACGACCAAAGCTAGGCGTTGTCCCTTGCGTTGTCTTCTTGCTATTGTTGTTGTTGCTTTTGTTGTCTATTTGAAAATGTTATTAAATGTATTAAGAAATCATTAGCCAGTCCCTATGCGACAAAACGTTCTTGGCCATCATTAAATATGCATTTATTTTATTCATTTTGTCGTACAAATAAATATGATAATTTCTATTCTCTTTGACTTTATCACATTCCACTCCCCCCCCCCACCATCAACCGCGCCTGAATGAGCCAAATTAATGCGCTGTCAAAGCTTTTGTTTTGTTTCACAAACAGCAGCATGAATGGCCAGGTGTGAAACAAGGTGTGAAATATATTTAATGAAAATTATAATTAAATAATATAATTTGTCAAAACTGTCAAACTCCCATTTTTATTTTTTGCTGTCAGAGTATATTATATGTTTATTATGCAATAAAAAACATACTAAAGAGACAAAAGCATTTAGACAAAAAAAAATATAAAATTAAAGTTTAATATTAGAAAATATATATTTAAAAATGTAAAATAAATATAAAATAATTAAAATACAATATTTAAAATAATATGAATTAATATTAATATATTTTATATAACTCAAATGCAATAATTAAAATTATTTATAGTTTACATAAATAAAAATTAAATAAAAAGCGAATTATTATTTTTCAGTTTTTATTTAAATTTATAAAATTCCTAGAAATTTTATTTTATTTTATATTGAATTGAAATTTTTTAAATATTTTAAAATTATTTTAGCACATTGATTTGTATATAATTTTTGTATTATTTCTAACATTTTATCTTGTTACACAGTCGTGCTAAAGTTAGTTGCTAACTTTCATTACAATTCCAATCATTCTAGATTTCGAAACAAAACTTTTGCAGCAGCATAAGTGAAAAAGTCAACTTAATGTGGAATAAACATTAATAGGTGTTAAACCACAATACGTTTATTCTAACAAGTTCAACACAAAGAAACGACATGATGAACGAAATGTGTGTAATAAAAAGAGTTAAGAGTAAAAACTCAAATACAATAGCAAAACGGAAATAAGAATGAAAAGAAAAATAAGATGAACAAGAGCAAAGAGCAAAACACACACAGAGAACAATTGCAAAGTGTGTTTTCAACTATTGCTGACTATCTCTTAATTAACTCGTATATGCTCGTAACGGAGAGGGGGGGGGAAGGTAAGAATGAAATAAAGTAGAGAATGTCGAATACACGAACTAGTACAATACAATATATAATCATGGCTAGTAGTAGTTGTAGTAGTAGTAGTAGTAGTTTGGCAAACCTCAGCAAAAAGCCATAAAATGTCGTAAGACAACTTTTCGTAATTAATTATCCGCAAAGTTTTCAATTACAAGCCAATTACGGTACAAGCATCAGACGAATGAACAGACGACAAAACGTACAGACACACAGACGAGCAAACACATAGACAGACGAGCAAACACGCAATTGCACATATAGCATCACGTACTTGCCACGTAGACATACATACCTGCTGCTGATTCAAATAAAATTTTATTGAGCAGCTGTCGATACGCACACACAGCAGCAGAGTGAAAGAGTGAAAGAGAGATAGAGATAGAGAGAGAGAGCGATAGCGATAGCATGTCATATATCGCAACTATGAATTGCATGTGCAGTCGAGTTGATGACACGTTTTGCCAACACATCATACAACATTGATGATGGCCAAATGAATGCGTCCTCGCATAACGGAAATGCATTGAAACCAAAATTGAACTGAACCGTGCGCTAAACGTTCAGAGCATATAACGAGATGAGCATGATGACACACACACACACACAGAGAGAGAGACATACACACACGCACAGCAGTTTACAAATGACTGACAAATATGGCGGACAAACAATAGCCGCATTTAGCAGCTACCAAATGTGTTTTTCTGCAAATTTACACGAAATTGCAATCGCAACGAGCCAAATGCTAAATATAAGTGAGACAGAAACACAGATGAATAGAGAGAAAGAAAGAGACAGATTGTGTGAGTAATACTGATTGGTGGTGGGTGGTAAACGCTTGACCGTTTTGTAATAGAATCGCTAGAGGTTATTGGTTTTTCACTAACATTCTGTTGACGGTTCAAATGTTCACTTAATTAAGCTATAATTTACAATATTGTACGCTTATGCTTATGTTACACATAAGCAATGCTATTTGAGGCGATTTACCTTGGTCAACTCTGATTACAACTCGAAAACACACACACACACACAAACATTGACAATTAATTGTTGTGCAATTGTTTAGCTAACAATTATACTGTTCGTTACATATACGATGCCTGAGAGCAGTTGAAGAATTTTATCAAGCACTTCAATTAAATGACTCAAAGCAAGCGTCCTTCATAAAGTTTTCACTTCACAATACGTACAATACGTCTTAATCAAATTAAATAATTAATAAGTTTTCAACTGTTAATTAATTAATTAAAAAAAAACATCAAAAATAATAGAAACGTATGAATAATTGACATTTAAGCATGATATACTGTAAGATACCTAGTACTTAAAAAAAATAAAGTAATTCTCGAAAAAAAAAATTTTATTTAATTTTTTGTTGTATTTTTTATTTCAAATTGTATTTAATTTTGTTTAAATAATTTAATTTGAATTTTGCATGATGTGAGATACATGGCAGATACCTGTACCTTAAAAAAATTAGGTAATTCTTGAAAAAAAAAATATTTTATTTAATTTTTTATTCTATTTTTATTTAAAATTGTATTTCATTTTGTTTAAATAATTTAATTTTAATTTTGCTAAATTAACTGTGAGGTTCTCAAAATAAAATTAAGTAATTCTCGAAAAAAAAAATTTTTATTTAATTGTTTTTATTCAATTTTTTATTTAATTTTGTAATTAAATTTTTTTTGTCTAACATTATGAAGTTTCTGCCATCTATATTCCTTGCATGCCGTGTATAAATAGTTTTCAATCAAAATACATTTTTTATTTTTAACTAATATTAAATATTTAGAAGTTGCGTTGTTCAACTTACAATGCAATCCCATTGACACGTTATCAAGCATATCAAGCAACACATATAAAATAAAGAAATTATTGTATGAGCTTTGTAGTTGTGAACGAACACGTAACAGGCAATAATCTACAAATGATTTTTAAACATTTAAAAGTATCAAAGGATAAGGAATATTTAAAATCACGATATGCCTACAAATATTTGGAATATGGAATGATTGGAATGGGTTTGAAAGTGCCAATGCTTAAAAATAAAATAATTAATAGTTTATACTCCATCTGGAGAGTGACTGTAATAATAATTGTTGAAATATATTTACCAATTGGATTTGTGGTGCCATTTATATTAAGTTTCGATGTAATTACACCAAATGAACTTATGAGTTCATTTAATATGTTCTTCAATGTACCCGCAATATCATTAAAAACTTTCATACTAATACTAAATATATGGCGTGTTGAAAAGGCCAAAACTATGCTAGATAAAATATATGAACGTATTAAATCAATTGAGGAACGTCTGCAAGTGAACAAATTTACAAATCGATGTATTACATTTACGAAACTGTATGTTGTCTCATATCTTATGGTGCCAACATTAATGTATTTAAGTTCAGCATTAACTGGACATGCACCCTTCAATCTATATTATCCATTTATAGATTGGCATGAGAATAAGAAATATCTATGGATAGCATCAAGTATTGAGTTTATCCTACTTATTGTTGCTGTATGCTGCAACATTCTTGTCGATTGTTTGCCCTTCATATCTGGTTTAACTGTGCGCGGACACATCAAGTTACTTATACAACGTGTTGAGGTATTACGTAATAAATCAGATGCACTGGAAATTAACGATTTTGAAGAACTTGTGCTGTGTATCAAGGTTCACAATATGATACTGGAGTATAAACTATAATGATTTGATAATCATATTCAAGTAAGAAATTTTTTTATATTTCAGCTATTGCAGCATTATGCGACCCATGGTGTCCAGCATTCTATTTGTACAATTTACGGCAATTGGATTTGTCTTGGCCTCAACACTTATACATCTTATATATTCTTTGCAAATATTCTAACGGGTCTCTCATCGGCATGGTATATGACTGCTTGTGTCCTACAATCCTTTCCCATTTGTTACACTTGCGATTTAATAGTCGATGACTGCAATGATTTGGCTGTTGCCATATTTCATTCAAATTGGATTGGCGCTAATCGGACGTATAATATGGCCCTAATCTTTTTCATGCAGAATGTTCAGAAACCCCTACAATTCGTCGGTGCAGGAGTTCTGCCTATTTGTTTGGTCACATAAGTTGTTTTTAAGAAATTTTCAAGTTTACTTAAAAAATTCATATATTTATTTCTTTGAAGATGGTCAAGATGGCATTCTCACTAAACACTTGCGTTAAACATATGCATTTACTTGATAAAGTGCATTAAAAAACAAAAACAGTCTGAGACATAAATAAAATAATTATAGAGTGAAAAAATTACAAAACAAGAAAACAAAATTATCTTTTGAAGATTTCCGAAGTTCCGAAGATTTCAGAAGAAAACTTTTCATACAAAAACTCAATTTTCACCCGATTATTCCTATTGTAGCTATATGATATAGTTGTCCGATTCAGAGAGACGTGTATGTCGCCACTAAACGTAAATGCACCCGGATATCTTATCAAACTAAGTGTTTCATACAAAAAATAAATTTTGGACAGATCATTTCTATAGGAACCCTATGAAATAGCGGACACATTCTACAGGATATAGCTTTCCAATTCATATTTAACATTTCAGCAAATTCCCAACAAAAATTATTTCTGTTACGTGTCATACATAATTCTGAAGAAGAATATACATATTATATGAGATGTAGCGATAACTCCATCTAGATATTACAAACTCCAAGATGAATATATTCAATAGGGAAGAGTAAACCCATTAACTAACTACTTACGACTATTGTTTATTGATATTCACAACCTTTAAATATTTACAATCTAGCTCAAATCGAATAACTATCGATACATAATTAACCCCGACAGTGACAGGGACATAAAATTAACTAGATATAGTTAGGAAGCTAAATGACCGAAAACTCACAACTGACAATAACTCTACATAAATTGACCGGAGGGAAAATGTATTTGTTGGCCTTTAGCAGGAATTGGCCATAAATGAATGGCAATAGATATTGGAGTCAATCTATCAAATCGCATGTTCAAATAAACGCATTTAACCCCGAAAATGAACAAATTAAATTTAATTATGCCACACTAAGAGCATTGCTTGTATTCGTATATAGTCTTTATGTGTATCGGTCATTTAATCAATTGTCCATGAATTATTCATTTGTCAAGATTTGTGCAACGAGTCGTAACACGTAAAGTGTTGAACCTGGGGCATCTACGGCTATAGCCAGTTCAATTAATGTGAAAATAAATAAGTAAATAATAAAATAAAAATAAAAATAATAATAATAAAGAAAATTACGTATCGCTTACATCTAAAACTATGTCATGATAAACTTTAAGTGGAAATTTGAAAAAAAAAAAAATAACAACAACAACATTGAAAAAGTGTTACAGTTTCAACATTTGAATTATTTATGGAATCGTGCAGCATATATATATATACACACACACACGCACACATGTCACGTCAACGTCATGAGGCACGCAAGACGTAACGGTTAGCAAATGTCACCTGGCTACAGCATAGAATTTCCAGAGAAAATGTAGAGTGCAACAAATGGTTCTAGGTTACAACACTTGAAGGTTCGAAGGATACAAATAGTGCCACATACATAGAGTAAGCCACAGGCAGAACGCATATAACTTTTCAAGACTTTAGCACAATTTGATTTAAGTTGAGTTAAAATCAACTGAGAAAAGCAATATATACCATACATATACATATATATATATAGATGTAAGTATATATAGTGCACATTGAAGTAAACTAACTGAAAATGCTTTCACATGCCACTTTATGTTATCCGGAAGCATTTATCTAACATTGCCAATTGGATTTGTAATGTGAGGCAAGGCCAGACAAAATGACGAGGATAACAGTGTAATGACTTGAACACTTAAATGCCAAAATGAATGCAGAGCCAACAAACACGTACATATATACGTATGTGATGCGAACACAGCATGAATGGTTAGCAAAGTGAGGTTATGTTTCAACAAATTGAGGTTAGTTATTACAAAAAATGCTACACCACAGGATATAAAGTTAAAAACTATTCAAGATATTTTTTAACAAAAAATAAATGAAAATTGTACAAAAAAAAAAAATTAAATAAATTAAATTTAAAGTGCAACATAATTCGTAGTTAAACTTAACTTTCATGTACTATAGACACACTTATCACATCTAAGTTAAAGACTAAGTAGATGTATCATAATAACTACAATGTGAATACTAGTGATACGAGTACTTTTCATTTCCATTATGTCAAGCTGTAGCTTAGTTTACTGCATTGCATTGTGAAGTGAATGCAAAATCCTATCCTGAGTCCAAAATGGCATGCTGGGGCAATCGGAAAGCTTTAGATATACGGCTATATGGCTATACGGAATGGTAAAGTGAAATGTGTCGATGTCGACACATTTCGTCTGTTGCAAGGACAATTGAAGTGCACATAGCACATAGCACTGGGCAGAATTTTGGCACAGAATTGGGAAGCACTCAGTTAAATTGTTCAACTGTCTGTTGGCAACACCTCAACCTAAAGACACACACATATGTATGAAGGAAAGAGAAGGTGGTATGCATAAGAAAGAGTAAGAGAGAAAGATATGGAGATAGAGATTTTTAGCTAGGAAGTGAACTACGGTGAGTGTTTGCCATAGTGCTTGGTGCATGGTGCAGAGATAACAAACGAGTGCAAGGATAACGGAAGACTATAGACACTATAGTGTGTGGTGTTGTATGCAACAGAGCAATTGTCTCGAAGATATTGAAATATTGAAATACAATTGGTTTAGCTGCGCTTGCACACGATGTGTATAGTATTTTAAAGCTGCATCAGTACACGTTCAGCAAATGAAATCTCCAAGTTCCAAGTCCAATGTCCTATGTCTTGTGTCCTCCTGTGTGTATCCTGAAAACTGAGCACTCAAAAAAAAACTGAAGACATTGTGCGGTTCTCGCTGTCAGCGACAGCGGCTCAAACAAAGTGAAAATCCTTTCTTTTTTTTTTTTTTTTGTTTTTTTGGTACTGCAAACAACACTTTGCCGTTGGTTGTCTGTCCTTCATTTTCCTGTTCATGGTCCATACTGTTTTCGCTCCTTCGTCAATCAACGACGGTTTCGTCATTGAGTGGGACACGTTTCAGGCAAGTTTCCTGCTCCTGCTGTGCTAAAGTTTACCACAAACAAGGCGACACATGACACGTACTCAACTCAACTCAACTCGACTCGACTCGACTTACTATACGACGCCATTGCTGTTATTTTCTCCTTCGTCTTCATCTTTGTCTTTGTCTTAGTTCGTTTCAGCTCAGCTCGTCTGTCTGCTTCTTGTCCTTTATACAAGAGTCGGGATTATTTTTTAGTTTTTTCTTGCCTTTTTTTTCGACAGTGTTTTAAAGTTTAAAGCTCTTTTGTGGCATATTTGCATATTAAGTGGCATGCGTTGAACGTTTGCAAGTGACGCAAGTGGCAAAAACTAACACTGAGAGAAATATTATATGTTATAAATATTATTTAACATAATGAAAAATTAATGGCATTTTTTTACAATTTTTTTTTTTTACTTTTTCTATTGTCTTTTTATAAGATTTTGCATATTTAATTTTTATTTAATTTTTTTTTTTTTATTTCTTTTTATTTTCACTGTTTAGCTTATTGCGTCAGTGGCAAGTACTTGAAGCATAAGGGCATAGGGATGGAGGTTGGTAGATGAAGAGGTACTTCGGTTCCTCTTTTGTGAATCTAAAGCCTAACGCAGGTGTTGCTGTTGTTAGTTTACGTAGGCTTATTGTTGAGCCCAAAACCGTTGTGCCAACTTGCAAAATGTCAAAAATCAGTGTTTACCACACTCTGCCGAGCAGAGGGATTAAAGCTCTCCTTTGTTGTACCTCTAAGTGTATGTGTCTGTTTCTGTTTCTGTGTATGTATATGTGTCTGTGTGTGTCTGTGTGTAATGCGTGTCTACGCCCATATCTAAATGTCTGTTAAGACTTAAAAAAAAAGCCTCACTGTAATGCCAAAAAGCTAAAAACTCAAATTACCATAGATAAAAGGATTTTCAAGTTTCATTTATATCGAATGAGAGGTGAATAGACCGACAATGAGCAGGAACATTGAACAAATACAATTTTAACACATTATAATACTCAGTTAACTTATAAAAATAAAATACACACATACATATACAGCTATATGTTGTCCTTGATAACAAACATAAAAAAAAAAAAAATTACTACAAAAATAAAAAAATAATAATACATATTTAAAATCTCTTCAAAACTATCACTTTGACCCTGAGTATTTTCTATAGATCTATAAAATGAGTATATAAAGGGTCGTCCTACACATATATATGTATATAAATATATAGGTATATATATATATATAAATTCTTATAATATTTTTAATTACTATTCATAAATTGTTCAACCTCCAAGCTAATGGTTTTCATCAACATTTCTGTTGGATTTGAACAACCATTGACAACGCCCTCGGCACAAGCACGAACCGATATGCGATAATATTGATTGGGTAGCAAATGTGTTAGATTATAACTATACTGATATCCAGGTAATATAATAAAATATCCACTAAATTCAGTTTCAACAACACACTTCTCTTCCAGCTGATAGCCAATTGGTGCATGATTATTATCACATTTAGGGGGCGGATGTTCAATCATGAAATCTGATATTCCTGTATCCTGCACCTTTCGCATTTTCTCTTCTCTATATTTACGAAATAAATCATATTGTCGGGCTGCTTCTTCCTGTATTTTAGTCAAATTATATTTCGCTGATGTTTGATTGGCAAGTGTTAATGAATCTCCAGTTAATACAGTAGAATTCAGTGCTGCCGATGTACCGTTGGATATAGCTATCGATGTATTTGTTGATGTTGCTGATGTTGTAGTAGCCGATGCAGCTGTAGATGTAGCTGACGATGTAGCTGGCGACGTAGCAGGCGATGTAGCAGGCGATGTAGCTGCCGCTGCAGCGACTGATGCAACCGTTGATGCAAACGTTGATGCAACCGTTGATGCAACCGTTGATGCAGCTGTCGATGAAATGGTCGATGTAGCCGTGGAAACTGGTGTTGCCACTGTACATGGCGTATCAGAAGCTGAGATATTTGTAGTTGGTGTTGCAGTTGTTGTTGTTGTTGTTGGTTTCTTAAAGGAACGAGCTTTAAGATCATCCATATTTACGACTCTTCCAAACGTTTCCTTTTTAAGTTCCAAGTCGCGACGTCTGAAAGAAAAGCAAAACAAATAATTTACAAAAATTTTATTGTAATTTATTTTTAATACTTACGAAATATATATAAAATTTGGTAATGCATCCTCAAAGGTTATCTTATCCCTGTTGTAGAAATCCTCATCCTCTGGTAATGGTCCCGAATTATATGGCACCAGATCATTGCAAGTACAATCAAAGTCACTAGTATTAAACGATTTATATGACACATAATTTTTACTATTTGCTTCCGATTTAGTTAAATTATGCACCTCATAGCTGACTATATATTTGATAATGTTACTATTGGGACGACGTGGGGGCCACCAGTTTATCATCTAAAAGAAAATTTTTAAATTATTAATATTGATCATATGAAAATAGACTCTCTAGACTAGTTCCTGAAACTTTAGCATGCCATAGATAACTTACAATTTGTGTGCTAAGATCCGATCGACCATATACCCAACTAACAGGACTCGGTTTACTTGGTTTAGTGCGAAAATATAGTATCTTTGAATACAAATCAATTTGCATGTGATAATCGGTGCGTGTTAAAGTCTTTACAAAATAAGCATATTGTGTATATGGCTTAAGATTATAAATAACATGACGACGATTCTGACTGGGGGAAACATCCATAAGCCAACTAAAATCAGGAGAAAATATATAATTTAAGTAAATTTATTTTATTTTTTTTTTTCCTTTCATTTTCATACTTATCGTGTCCGCAACCATGACGTCCATCGTACATAGTAATATTCTGTTTTGGTGCTTCCATATAATGATATGAATAACCGATCAAAGTTTCCATATCATCGCTTGCCATAAAGTCAAGCACAATGCGTACAGCTGTAGAATTAATATCCTCAATTTGTGGCTGCAGAACTTTATCTGTATCTCCACAAATGACACGTTCACCATTTGAATTTGGTGAAACATCGGCAATAGAAATCTTACGTACAGTTTTCAATGATGGTAGCAATTTTAAGATCTTATCATAGCACAATTTTGGATTTAGATGAAAAAATATAGTTCCATGTTGTACAGCCACTTGACGATTCTTTGACCATATTTGCTCTAAATGATAATTATTTACAACATACAATGCGTATCTGTCATAGAAGAAATTATTATAATGTATAATTGGCATATATCTAATATAAAACTGACTTGTTCTCAATTAGCTCATCGCCCCGTATCGTATCCAATTGTTTAAGAAATGACAATGACATTAACTGTGAGGAATGTTCGACTTTTAAATATCCCGTAATCTCTTTAATATTACCCAAAGCTTGCTCTAAAGCCCCTATAACTTTCTCTGAGAAAAAATAATAAATAAGAATAAAAAAAAAGATTATAAATCACTATTTGATTTTTTTCCGCTTACCTTTTATATCCTGCAATTCAATTATCAATGATCCATTTATGATCGGACAATCCTCTATTTTTTTCAAATCCGATCCATACTTTATATGAAAGACACCCGAACAATCCAAATGACATTGCAACATGCCATGACTATCATTGACAGGCTGATGATTATTTGGACAATGATCCATGCATTGATAGCCACGTGTCAAAGGAATTAAACCAAGTTGTCGACATTCCTTATAGCTAACACACTTTCGCTTATGCAACTCATAGCTAGGTATACAAAGATCCACACAGCGTCCATTACGTTCATAATTGGCGCACAGAGTACAATTCTGTGCGGAGCAACCTGTTAAACAATTACGATCACAACAATTGCCCTTAAGATCACAACCAAGTTGACCACAAGACTGCGGACAACCTGTAATACGTGGCGGAGTGCGACGCAGCTGTGATGTGTGCATATTCCAACAATTTTTAGGGCTAGTCATACGATATGAATAATCAGCTGAAAGACCATCACAGACAGGACAATGATTTGGTGATTTGTTTGACTAAATAAATAAAAAATAAATTAATATTTTGATAGTAAATATATATAAATTCATATATTACCTTAATTGAGAAATGTTGCGCTGTACTGTTGCCCAGCAGATAAACCCAATCAACAGTTTCGGCAAAGCATAACATTGGATTACTTTCGATACGTATATATCCAGCTTGTATGCGTAGTAATTCAACAAATCCCAATTCTCGTAAATTGCGATTCTCATAGACAGTTAATGCATATTGATCAAATAATAGCTGTTGTCCGCGTATTAAACGTAATTTCGGGAATATCGATTCCAATGTAAGTAAATTTGATAATCGATATATCAACAGATAATCTGTTATTTCGGTAACATCACTACGTAACATTGCAAGGTTTATATCATTTTCAAATTCAATAGTTGCAATACGCACATAACCGACAACTATTGTACAATTCCGTAGTTGATCAAAATCGGAAAATTTACGCAATTCCATTGATTTGCAAATTGTTGAAGAACTAGCCAAAGTTGGACCTAGTAATATAAGTTCTAGGACTACTAGCATAGACCATATTTGACATAGGAAGCGCAACATGTTGATTCTATTGAAAGAAGAACGCGCACAATCAATTGATAGCACTTGACCCAAGTTTAACCCAAACTTTGAACATTTATTTTATCTATATATGTGAATGTGAGTAAGTTTTGTTATCGAGAGACGAGGCGGGTAAAGTATTGAACAATTAGAGCAACGGCGCGGTAAAGCTATAAATTGTTCCCCTTTGAATGCCAATGTCGTTTGATATTCCTCTCTCTCAGTCTTTGTATTACAATTGTACGACACACACACACAAACAATCTCTTTCTCTCTGTCTTTTTGTCTCTTGGTATCTGTTTCTGTTTATACTGTCTTTACACTGCGTATGTTTATATGTAGCCTGCGTTAGGCTATTTGTGTACCCGGCTTCCGAATGCTCACACTCGTTCCGTTAGCGACGACGTTTCAATTTCAACTGATTTAACCGGCGAACATAACAAAACAAATTCCCTCATCGATTGCAATTGGTTTCGATCTTTTCAATTAGCTCTTGAGCCCTGCCTCTATTTTTCTGCTGATTATTGTTTTGTTTCGTTCTTGTTTTTCTCTTCTTTTTTTTTGGCGCAGTTCACATGACACCAGCTGCAAATGATTCGTAAACATATGTTTACAGCTGAGTGTACTAAATTTTGCAACTGGTGTTGCCTACACAAAGTGAGTACGAAAGTGCAGAGGCTTTACATTGCACTGGAAAGAGAAATGTAAAGATCAATATCAAATTTGGCATTATAAGAAAAATAATAAATAAAATAATGAAATAAATTTAAAAAAAATAAAAAATATTAATAAAATTTAGATAAATATAAACAATATAATATTTGATTTTACGTTTTCCAAACATATGCAAATTCTCGTTTTCATAGCCCCCCTCTGCAATATACTTATGCAGCCGTCACTGTTATTTTGCATACTGCTGCCAATCGCTGCTGTTGATGCTGTCAGGCCACTGGTGTGTTGCACCTTTTGTGTTTTTTTCGACATCTTCAACTGTTTCCCTTTTTTTACTGCAGTGAAAACACTTGTTTTGCCCTTGCAATACCTCAACCACGAACTCGACCCCGACCCTGCAACACGTTCACGATGAATACCTTTCAACTGTAAAACTGGTTCACTGTTGTGTCGACGTCAACGACAACGACGGTTCACTTTAGTTGCCGTCTCCTTTTTTTGGCCTCTCTCTTTTATCTTTACTTCGCTTCTCAAAGATGCTGCGCTAACTGATAAGAAGTGAAGGAAGAAAAGAAGAAAAACGCCGTTGTGCAAAAATTAAGTTGCACCGGCAAACACTACAATTAAAGAGTAGGAAGAGGATGCGAGAGAGGAAGAGATAGAGGTGAAGGAGGTTGTATTAAAGAGTAAGTACAAATAAGGCGAACAATGCGCCGCAATATCTATATAAAAATGTGTCGGCCAATGAAATGCAATTGAAATTAATTGAAGTGAAAATAGGAAACGTGCAAAGAATACTAAAAAAAAAAAAAAAAAAAAAGAAAGAATAGAAATCAATAAAATAAATAAAAACAATAAAATTAAATAAACAATTTTACACTTTATTTTCGACAGTTATTTAGAAGCAAAAGCAGCAGCCGCAGCAGCAACTGAAAGTATACTAAATTTGTTTTTGCTTTTATATTTCTAGCGAATAAAAACTATTTATGTATAATTTGAAATTTGAAATTTATTACTCTTGAGCAAAGCCACTTGCAATATAAACGTCAATTTTATTATTATTTTTTTTTTATTTGAATTTTATTTTGTTAGCAATAAAATCAACAAGCTGCAAATAGTCGCAGATGTTGTTTTTTTTTTGCAAATAGAAAATGAATTAAAAGACTTGCGAATAGCGCAATGCGGCAAAAAAAAAAAAAAGTGAAAAAAAAGAAACGGTACATTTCCATGATATAGTACGTGTGAAAAGACCAAAAGTGATACGACAAATTTGTGGAGTACAAACCACGCGGAGCACACAAACATCAAATCGGGCTACATCAAAGTGGACCACATCACACCTCACTATACCAAACCATGCCTTACGTCACAGCTGAAATATTCACCACACCTCATTCATTTGCAGCTGATGACGATGACGACGACGATGATGTTGGCGACGGCGGCCAACTGATGCGCTGAATCAATTTTCATGAACATTTTGTGGGTTGCGTTGATGAGAAGTGTAAATTGAATGCAGCATACTTTCCGGCGGCATGGCAAACTATAAATGTATGTAGCTGTGTGTGTCTCTGTGTGTTCACTAGTATATAAAATGTAGCTGAGCAAGTGCCATTGCCTTTGGCCTATGCTGCCTGTGCGCGCCAATTATTGAATATGCCAGCAATAACGACACGGATGGACGCAGCACCAGCAGCAGCAGCAGTAGCAGTAGCAGTAGCGGCCACACTGCCGCATTCTGTTGCCATAATGCCGCGCAGCCACATTGGCACGGGCCATATACATAATCCACTGGCAAGCCAACTGGGAGACACCTCCGGCATCGTCGTCGTTGTCGTCGTTTTCCTCGTCGTCATCGTTGGCGGTGACGGCAAACACGTAACGGCATTTTGTGGCGCGTGATAGGAATCTATAGCAGTTGAAGCAACTGCGAAACGTGTGCATATGCCTATACACACACACAAACACAGATACACACTTTTATACACAGACTTCTGCATACTTACATACATACATACAATGATTACTACATATACATATATAAGTATATATAAAGTAGACATTCGTAGTGGAAACTCCCTAAGGCGTCTCCATAAGTCAACGCGATCCCACGCACGTCGCTGCATTTAAGTGCCAAATTAGAGCCGCGGACGCGGACGAGCTAGAATTGGAACTGCACATGGCAGTCAGTTTCCATATGTCTCTCTCTCTCTCTTTTTCTCTCTCTATCTATATAAATCGAGAAGATGAATCGCAACTTATGCAGCTTATGGCATAAGAATAAAATTGAAATCTCTCTCTTTCTCTCTTCCATTCCCTCTCGTTATCTAACTTTCTCCTTCTGCTTGTATATCATCTGCACATTATTAAATACTTTGGCCAACACACACATATACACACACACATGCTAAATTAATTGAGTTTGACACAAAAAAAAAAAATACAAAACTAAACAACAGCAGCAGGAGTAGCAGCAGGAGCAGCAGTATGTGCAACAGCAGGAGCAGCAGCTGGAGCAGCAGCATTCACATTTTCTGTTTATCTTATAGCAGACTGTCCATCTAGCGCACTCGTCTGTTTTGACACTTTCAAAAAATGTTGAGTGATGTGACACCAAGCTAAAGCTGACAGCAGCCAACAGAGCCGCAGCTCAAGCTGCATCAGCAACAGCAGCAGTAGCATCCAAAAGTTCTAATAAGGTAAAAGACTGACGTTAACTAATGCAATTTCGTAGATTGTTCAAATACTATAAGATAAAATACTGAAGAATTGCATGCAAATGAACTTTATGCAGAATTGTAAATTGAGTAAAGAATTTATATAATTTGCTCATCATTCTTGCATCGTCTTCTGCAATGTTTTTTTATAGCATAAAAGATCAAATTTCAACAGTAAAATACAATTGATCTCAGCATTGTATGCAAAGTATATTTGAAGGTTAAACACATTTATATATATATATTTTTTTTTCTTATATATATGCTTGTATGTACTTGTCCATTTATCACATTGAAGTTCCTTTTGCATATCAAATGTAATGGAAATTAAAATCGAATTTCAATTTCAGAATATACCCAAGGCCATTTGTCCAACAATTTGCGTGTCGATTGCAGCCGTTTGCCTTAGCCTTAGTGTTTGTGGCTTGAGTGTGGTTTCTATATTTGTTTCCTTACATACTCACACCCACACACACACACATACAAATCAATATACATACGCATACACAAAGTGACAGGCAAATATGTGCTGCTCAAAAAACAAAAAAACAAAAGGCAAAAACAACAGAAAAAAAAGAAGAAGGAAAACCTTTATAAATAGCACAATTTATTCACTTGCGTGTTAACTGAAGCATTACGAAATTTAATTTTATATCCACTTGCCATTTGACGTTATCAAATTGAAAACTTATTTATATACCATTAAGTGGCAATTACATGCAATTGAAATAACTTAAGTGAATTATTTGAATTACACTTAAATATCATTTTGATTAACACATATTACGTGGGCATATACATTTTTAGCTTTTTACGTAGCTTAGCAATTAAGTAAGAGCCGAAGCTATTTTACAGTGTTCAACTTTAATGAAATTCATTACAATTTAATTTAAAATTGATTTATTTAATTTCGCTGCCTAAAAGTATGCAATATTTTGTAACTTTAATGTTATTGCACTATGAAGAAAATGAGAAGAATATTTCAGCGCTAAATTCGATTAACAATAACTTACTTGCTTATGATATATATTTAAAAATTGTTTTACTTTAAAGTTTATTGCCAATTATGATAAACAAAAAAAAAAGTATATAGTAAAATGAGAATATTCAATGCAAGCGCGCATTTATGATTTTGTTATCTCGTTTGCTTCAGTGTCAACGCATCTGAGAAAAAGCGTTGCATATTTTACGGCTGTGCATATAATGCCAGCAAAGTACATTGTGGCAAAGTGGAGAGAAGACATCTGCCCTTAGCCATAACGACGACAACGACGACGACGTCGACTACAGCTATCCGCAGCCCCTTTTGGCATTACGCATACGCCATGTAGTCGTGCACACGCGCACACACACACATACACTCGTAAACACTTAGCTGCACAGGGAGAAGACGCACAGTGAAATCTTCAAGTTTATGCAAAAGGTGCGCAATGCTGCCATTTGCTTATATTCCATTTCCCTATTTTTATTTCAATATAAATTGTGCCCGATGCTAGCCAGCTGGCAATGCGTTGCATTCCCCTTTTTCTTCAGATATCTTTCTCTACATCTGCCTCTTTCACTATCTTTATATATGTCTTTATTTCTCTCCCTCTCTCTTTCTGTTTCTCTCTGTCTCTCTGCTTTTTCTTTATACTTGCATTCTTTGCCATCCTTTTTATCATGCAATGCAAATCGTTTGGCGTTGGGTTAAACATTTTTTCTGCATTTTTCTGCCACTCGCCTTTTGTTGCTTAAGCGTATAATTTATATGTATGCGTGTGTGTGTGCATGTGTTTGCATATTTCCATTTATAAAAGTGTATGCGTGTCTGTGTGTGAGTGAAAGGGTACTTTGCATGTCCTGGCACAACAATTTGCATATGCTGCCCATATGAAAGTCAGATAAAAATTTTCTATTAGCCGCACATAAAGCTTAATTTATTGGCCCAGAACTTGGATTTTAGCGAAAAAAAAAAACCTGCTGGGCTACCCAGAAAGTTACAATCAACCCCTTCCACTCCTTTAACACTTTACAGACATGCCTCGCTACTCTTCCAGCACTTTCATTTCATTCCACTTTACACGATTTGGCCCCGTTGAACCAAACGCTCAGTAAATGAAATTTGATATCAAAAGCAAATTAATAATGCAAAAAGGTTTTGTGACTCGCTGGAATTTTCACTTTGCGTGCAACTCTGGAATTTGATGCCACGCCTACAAGCCTACAAGCGCTATGCCTACCTACCACAGACCCCCCTCCCCCGCCCCTTGCTATTTCTGTGTGTTAAATAATGAGTAAAAATATTTCAAAAGGCTTAACCAGCCATAAACAGAGCACAAGGACGAGAAATGGCAGACTGTCAGACAACCAGGCGGCGATCAGACAAACCAGACTGCCAAATATTCAAACAGTCAAAGTCTACACAGAGAGAAAAAAAAAACTTTAAAATATGATTAAAATTTTGAGATATATCAATCTGATGAAACTTTTCAAATTCATTAAATGTTGAATATCTTAAGATAAGTTTTAACTTTAACAGAACTTAACTTTAGTTTCTTCATCTACACATATATTTTTCTCGCTGTGCATATTAAGCCCAAGTGTTCAGACTTGCATAGCAAAAACTTTTTTCTTTTTTTTTATGAGTCAATTGAAAAGCTGCGGGAATATAAGCAAAACATAATAATAACAACAAGAGAATGAGACAAAGAGAGTGCAGAGAGGGAGCGAATTTGAATGTGAATGAAAAGGAAAAGAGAAAGAGAAACGGAAACGTCAACGGCAACGTCAACAGCAACGACAACGGCAAGTAAAATGGTAGCACAATATTAAAACTCAAATTAAAGTCGTTATTAAATTTGGTCGCTGGCTGCAAACAATGCGTGCCAAAAAGCTTAGTCTTTGCCTTTGCCGCATTTGTGGTGTGTTGATGGCCAAATTAATTGCATATCTGATGGTGCTAAGACTTTGCTGCATGCAAAACCAAACCAAACCAAACGAAACCAAACCGCTGACGTCGACTACAGGCAGACAGAGAAAGAGCTATAGAGACTAGCAGTAAGAGAGTGTGAGAGAGAAAGATAGAGAGAGTGAGTGAGGGTAAACAGCATGTCGCGCTATTCTACGCTCATTTGTTGTTCCTTTGTTATGCTGAGTACCAAAGATGAGTGTTGTGTTTTGTATGCGACTGCGACTGAGAGAGTGAGTGTGAGTGTGAATGTGAATGTGAATGTGTGAGAGAGAGATGGAAGATGAATTGGTGCACTTGACTGAACAGCAGCAAATTTGTCGACGTGCTGGATTGTGAGAAGTAGAAGCGGAACACTAATCTGTGTGCCAAAGAGAAACGCCGCAGGGGTTGGGAGAGAGTTAAATTAAAAGGCTGCTGGTAATTGCATGGCATCTAGACTATGCCATTGTCTATATATGTGTGAGTGTGTGTGTGCCTGTGCCTGTGCGTGTGTATTGCAATGTCAACGCTGAAAACGTTTTAAAGCATAAATTAATAAACAATTTGTATTTGTGTTTAGGATAATTATCACAGCTGATTTATGCAGAAACTTAAAATAAAAAAATAAAAAAACATTTCAATTAGCTTAATTTTATAATACAAACGGATTTTGCAATATATAATATTTTTATACATTTTATTTTTATTATGAAAATAAATAAAAATAATTTTTAAAAAAAAATACAGAGTATAAAAACACAAAGACATTTTTTTAGCTTTATGTAGAAAACAAATAAATAAATAAAAATTGAATTTCGAAATAAATGTTTAAAAAGTTCACTGCTGAATAGTTCATTCAATATTAAACGTCACTAAGTGAGGGATTTCAATAATACAAATACGACAATTGTCGAAATTCCGTGAACTTACTTTGGCTGTCAAGTGAACAAAGCCATGAAAAAAGAATCAACCGCAAGGAGGATGCGATGCAAGGGATGCGAGAGCTACAAGTTTTCCTAGAAATAAAAATATATAAGAAAGAAGAAGAACAAAATGAAGAAGAAAAAAAATGGAAGGGAGAATGTGAGAAAGAGAGAGCAAAAACAGCCCGTAAACAAAAGCACACCTCAAATTTGTTAAGATTAGCACACAATTCGCACACAGTCAACGCCATTCGTTCAATCCTCCCATTCTCTCATTTCACTAGTCTTTGCAATCGTTCTATCTATCTCTCTCGCACACGCTCGCTTGCTCGGTCTCACTTCTCTCACTTGAAAATCTTCCATTGACATCTCCGTGGCCAAGACGTAGATGTCTGTTTAATCTAATGGCTGCCGGCTGCTATGGTAGCCTGACAAACATTGACATTTTCTGTTATGTAATCAGACGCCTTAAGGTATGCAACAACAAAAAAAAACCAAAAAAATAAAACCCAAAACGAAAAACGAAAAAAAAAACAATGTTAAAGAAAAGAATGAAACGTGCGTACAGAAAAGACAAAAAAAAAAAAACCCGAAAAACCGGCAAAAGAACGCAATAAATTGTCGCATAAAAATTGATGTTTTATTTCCAGGTGCGTTGTGTGATGTTTTTTCTTCTCTCTGCTGTTTTTGTTTTCTTTTTTTTTTTTACTACTTTTGTATTTTTGCTACCTTTTGTTGTTGTTGTTACTTTTGGTTGCTATTCTAATGCTTTGGTGTAGAAAACGTGCACAGAAAACGCAAATTCGTGCGGTTAGCCCAAAAACACAAACAGACGCCATAAGCTAAAGCCAGAAAACCAGTAGAAAATATTTACATACATGTAAACAAAATGAATTTTACATTTCATATGATCAATTCACAGATATCCTGTAAAATATAATTTTGAAAATATTAAAAAAAAAAAAAATTTATAAAATAAATTTATATGTATAAATTAATTTTAAAAGTAAAAATAAATGAAATTTAAATATTATGCCTTCCGATGATTAATAAGTATCTGCTACTAATTCATCTAATATTATTTAATTTTTCTTCTTTTATTTGTATTCTTTCACAAGTTTAATATGTTCTCAATGAAAGTGTCTAATCAAATGAATTTATCCTCAAGCAATGACAAATCAAATTATCACGATTGCTCTTCAAGCGAAGATTTAACCGAAAATCTAGTCAATGTTGTGTATGATTATTAGATGGCTCAAGTAAGATATGCGTATAACAACAACAACAGCAACAACAGCAAAAGCAACAGACAAAACAGAGATAGACAAATAGATAGATAGACAGTTAGACAGAGAGACATTGATGATTCGACTGAGCATTTAGCTAGAAACCATTTGTATATAGAATTAGTCAGAGTTAGAGAGTCAGATTCAATGGCAATGGGAAATTGTAGCCACAGTTGGCAAATTAATATTTGCCACGTGTAACGCATGGCGTATACGTAACCTTAAGCGAAGGGCAATATGGGAAAATTAAAAATGCCAAATAATCTATTACAAGGCATAATACGCGGTGTGCCAACAAGGCGAATGAAGATTATTTAGCTGCAGGTTCGTTCACTCAACTCGACAAGTGGATATTAGCACTGGAATTTGAGACAACAAAGAAAAAGCAAAACCATGGCCAACAAACCTGTTGGCCAATTGTGTTGTGTTATGTTGTATTATGTTGTTTGTTGGCGCATTCATCAAAAGCTTGCCTGTTGCCAGCTGCCAGTTACCTGCTGAATACCGTTTATTCTCAACAATTTCAGTTGCTTTGCTAACAGAGTTGGCATCAAGTCTTTGATATTTCAAACTGTCTAAAAGACAATGAAATAATTTATAACAATTTGTTCAGAAATTTTCTGAATTTTTTTCAATTTTATATTCAATTTTTTTATAGTTTATATTTTTAAGAATTTTTTTTTATTATTTTTTATTATTATTAGTTAATTTTTTTTAAATTTAATTTATTAAAAATAAAATTTTTTTTATTGAAAGAGAACATTTTTTCAAGTGTATTGCTTTGCAAATACTGAAAATTTCTTTAGAAGCAACAACCGCAGTGTCAATCAAGTCACTGTCGACAATAACTGCTTTCAGTTTTCTATATATACATAAATATAAATTTATATACATATATATATATATATATATATATATATATATATATATATATATACATATCTGTATATACATATCTGTATATAGTTTCTGCTTTTGCTGTTGAATCATCAAATTTAGCCCGAAGGCAGAGGAAAGTAACGAGATAGCGCGCCGGAAATTTGAGCAATGCAGCTAAATTGCGTTTAACCAAGTAAACCCCATGAACAGAAAGAAATACACAGAAACACACACACACACACAAACACAAATACAGAGAGACAGTTAAACAGACAGAAAGACTGTGAGTGCGAGTGAGAAAGAATAAGAAAGTTTGGTAGAGACCTTTTTACTCACCTCAACTAAAGACAAACTGCGCGTTGAAAGCATAAATTCTTGATTGCAATAGACGACGATGACGACGACAACGATGCTGAAGCTGACGCTGACGCTGACGTCAATGTCGACGCTAACGCTAACGTTGACGTCGTAGTCGATGTCGATGCCAATGTAGACGTTACGTCGTTGTCTCCTCATCGTTGTCACTGGCAGCCAGCGTCGTGCTGTCATCATTTTGATGTCTTCTCATGAACTTGCGCCATATTTCACTTAAGGGTAGACCTTACAAAGAGCCCTTTGCAGCCACGCCTACCACGACGAATGGGCAGGCAAAGCAGTTAAATTGCGTCCGAACGTAACAAAAGGAACACGTGACATCTGCGGCACATAAATAAAGCAGCATTGTGAATTATTATACGTCATCATCAGCGACATCTTTGGTGGAAGGTCAGAGAGTGTCATTGCCTGATTACACTGAAAAAAAACCTATATCTCATTGATTGTCTTATGTTTTTATATATATTTTTTATTTTTTTTTTCATTTTTGCAAAATTTATAAAATTTTTAAATAATATTTTTATATTTATAATTTTTAAATATTAAATTTTATTATTATTATTTAATTATTTTTATTATTAATATTTAATATTTTAAATTTATGAAGTTTATTTATATAAAAAATTTATTTTAATAATATTTATATTTTTTTTTTGAGTGTATATCATATCTTAACATCTTCATACTGTTTCCAATTTTCAGTCACACTTTTATTTATACAGCTTAAATCAATGGAGACCAAGCATTCGGGTAGCTCTTAAATTCTCCTACCCCGCCAGCTTCTCACACTCATCCTAGTTTTACTGCTGCTGCCGCCTCCTTCAGCTTTTGTTCACGGTTCAGCAGAGCATTGCCCACTTTGGGCGTTGAAAATTAAGTGCTTAAATTTCAATTAAAACTTGTGTCTTTCCATTTCAAATTGGAAAATTTCCTGCCATTAAGGCTAAATATTAGCGATATTTTATAGTAATTAGACATAGTTAAATTTAGTAAGCATGAAACAGGCAAATTCAATGGTTATTACACAGTCATTTTTGTGGGAATTAAAATGTATTTCAAGATATTTCTAGACATTGGAAAATGAAAATGAAAAATGAAAAAAAAGAAAAAGAAAAAAGCAAAAAAAAAGAAAAGACAATGTATACAATAAATTTAAGTAATAACAAGATTATTAACAAAATCTTTTAAGAATTTAATTTTTTTTTTTTTTTAATATTATTTTCTTCGAATTTCATTTCATGTCTAAATTGATGGAAAAAGTCAAATATAAATATTTTTATACCCTTGAAGAGGGTATATTAGTTTGTTATGCCCTTATGGAAGTGTCGTGGACCCCTCAAAGTATATACA
>JBAMBR010000250.1:0-36042 GCA_037044475.1 Zaprionus obscuricornis | reverse complement strand
AATGTCGAGGACACGGCTTTTGTGCCCCAATATATTTATGATTTGCAATTATTTTAGTGGGAGGCAAGTAGCCGAAAGGAGTAAGAAGTAAGGAGTAGGAGAAGGAGAAGAGTTAGGTTCACTTATCTGATTCGCGGATACACGAAGTGTGCATAAAACTGAACACGTCGCCATCATCAACACACACTCAGACACACACACACACACACACACACATACATAGATACACTTTCGACTTTATTTGTTGTTTTATTTAGCTGCTGTTGGTGGCGCCAGACGAAAGTGTTTGCCAGACAAATGGCAAGGGATAAGAGAGAATGAGAAGTAGTAGTAGAGAGAGAGAGGGAAAAGGGGTAGCTAGTGCAGAGCAGAGCAGAGACTGGGGTTACATGTCACTTGGCCATAAAAAAAGTTTATGTCTGACATGAGCCAAAAACAATTTGCATATTTTTCCACTGGATAACAACTTAATTTAGGATACATTCGAGCTCCGACTGAGACTGAGACTGAGACTAAAACTACTGCGTAAACTGTTGAGAGAATGAAAACAGAAGAAGACGAAGACGAAGAAGAACATGTGGGAGGAGATTTGAGACAGTGTTTTGCATTTATAGATACTCCTAGGAGTTTACTGCTAAGAACTTGCTGTGGATGTTGGTAAACCTTTCTTGGTTTGCCAGAATTGAAAATTTAATTTCGCAGAGAGCAGCAGGAACACCATGAGCAAAAGAACTTGGAGATGGAATAGGAAAAAGGGAAGAGAAAGCAGTATTTTGAAATGTGAGACAGAAGAAGTTGAGCAATTATTTGACAACTGGCCTTTGGCGCTTATCCCATTGCTTAGCTGCTCCAGCTTCAAAAGTGGATTTGCTTGGCCTTGTGGAGCTGTAGCTGCTGCTATTGCTACTGTTTTTTGCTGCTCGTGCTGCTCGTGCTACTCTTGCTGTTGGAGCAGTACTCCACCTGGAATGCAATTTATTTGCTGTCGTCAGTCTGACTTTTGACTGACGCCATATTTTCCGCAACATTTGCAATAGCCGTGAGCTCATCCGCACTCGCATCCGCTTGCCACTTGAGAACACTTAGAGCTTGAGTTGCTACTATTGCAAGTCCTGACAGAGATGCATGCCGCATGCGGCAACACGACTTGTGGCCAGGCATTGATGCTATGCTGCCATTTCTCAAAGTGTCATGACTTCCGTTTCCGTCAGCAAGCTGCAGTGTCGGATTAAGCTTGAAGACACTATACAAAGAGAGAGATAGATAAAGAGAGAGAGAGAGAAAATGAAGACTGTAGACAGTTGATATATTAGCATAATCAAAGAGAAAACTGAGGCCACAGTGGCTACAATGTTGGCAATTAGTAGTCCACAAAGTTCAAAGGTTATTAACTGATGTTGAGAAATGAAGTTTGCTCAACTCAAAAGGATACTCTACAAAATTATACCCTACAGCACTTATATTTCACTCGTTCCTTTTGTTTTTTCCTTTGCCAGTCTTGAACTTAAAGCAATTGGTTTGCGTTTGAAGTGTGCTCTAAAAAAAAAAGAAGGAGGAAAAAAAAATATGATTAGAGGCAATTTCAGTTGCGTTTACAGTTATAAAAGCAGCTCTCAAATCTAATTGTGACTGCACAGCAGAGAGAAAGTCAAAGGCAGAGTGCGAGTTAGAAAGAGAGAGAGAGAGAGTGAGATAGTAAGGAGAATGTGCAAAGTAAAGTCGCTGGAAATGAAATCGGTTTCATTCACTTTGTGTGTGGAACACGAAAAGTGGATTTCGCTTTCTAAGCCACTTTGTGGCGTGTGCTACCATAAAATGAAAGAACAGGAAGCACAGATAGAAAGAGAGAGAGAGAGAGAGAGAGAGAGTGAAACGAAAGTAGAACGAGAAAAAGAAAAGCATTTAGTCGTGACCAGAAAATTCAGTGAGAGAATTTTTTTTTTGTGGGGGGGGGAAGCAACTTTAAATGCATTTCGCGTGGCTTTCACCTTTGGCTTAACAAGCAAACGTTTCGCTCCTGGTGTCAAATGGGGGAAAATGTTTTTCCGTTCATTTCAACGTTTGTTTTTTTTTCATGTGCAACCATTTGCCAACACTATGCTGCGTTGCTCAACACTATGTGGCACGCTAATAAACTTGAAACTTTCAAAAGGGCCAAAAGCGAGTCAAAAACTTTTTCATTGCCTGTCGACTGGCACGCCTCTGCCGCCAATTCCCATACTACTACTGCTGCTTCTTCTTCTTCATCCGCTTGAATTTTGTGAGTGTTTTTTTTTTTTTGTGCGCTTGTTGCAGAGCTTGCTAGTTGATATGGGCGCCAAAATGGCGAACATTGGGCGCCAAATGAATTTCATTTCACAGACGCAACGCGCACAATTTTATTCACTGTCAAACGGAATTTGCTTCACTTCTGTTGCCAGAGAGTTGCAAAACTTTTGCCCTGTTTCAGCGAAAAAAAAACCAAAAAACATGAAGAAAAAACAGCGCAAAAAAAAAAAAACGAGAAGAAATAGAAGGAAAACCCATGAAATTAATTTGCCAGCTTCATTTCGAGTTTTCTTTCTCCTTTTTTTTTTTTGTTTCTGTTGCTTTTTGCAGTTGTTTTTTTGTTGCTCTGCTGTTTTTTTTGCTATCAACTTTGCGCTGCCTTTTAAGCTAATTTGCCGGCTCCATTTCCATTTCCATTTCTATCTCTTTCTGTCTCTTTAGCAGCAGCCAGTTCATAGTCGTCTTTCTGTCCGTCTATCCGTCTGTCGGGAGACTACATACATAGAGAGCATTTTTAATCCAAGCTCAGTGCCTAAAAAGTCACTTAAATGCCTCGATGATAACTCGGATGAGACTTGGGCTACGCACTCGAATTTCCGTATTGCCAAATTGCACGACAGCCACAAAAACAGTTTGAAGCCGTTAACAAGCTCTGCTGGCATCAGTACCAGCTATAACTACTACTACTATTACAAGTGATAGACATTGAGTATGAGAATTGGGTTGAGAGAGGTGGAAAGTATTATGTGTATGGCAAAGTGGAAGCTATATTCGCAGCTACTGATGCTACTGATGCTGCCTGTTAATGTTGCCCCGGCAACAGGCGCTGACAGTTGCCGTTCAACAGAGATGGGAAAAACACTTTAGCAATTTGCAATTGGCATATCGAGAGCAGACCAAAAACGGGCCCAAAGCACACCAGAGCGAGAGACAGAGAGACCGAAGAGACGAACAGACCGACATACCGAGAGTCAAGAATCATTCATGCATACGGACAATCCACGGCTCGACGCACTTCTATGCAAAAGTGCCTGATGTGTCCAGCACAGCACTGGCACAAGGCAACATAGTGTGTGTGTGTGTGTGTGTGTGTGTGTGAGAGAAAGAGAACTCTTCCATACAGCTCTCGGCTCTCTGGAGGCTCTGAGACTGTTGGCATGGGTACACAAATGTGTATAGGGTGACGGTAGGTAGTAGCTAACGGAGAAGAGGCATGTTGTCAGGAATGTGGCGGAAAATCATGCTACAATGATTCCATTCGCTTATTTACAATGTATTATTTATGGTTCAAGCTAATGCAACATTTCAATGAATTCGTTTTTTAAGACTACAAATTTATATGCATATATTTATCAACAAAAAAAAATACCAAAAAAAATGAGAAAAAAATTACAGAAAACATATAAAAAAAAAAATACTAAAAAAATACTACAAAAAAAATACTTTAAAAAATACTATAAAATACCAAAAATACAGCATATACTTGTATTATAATAAATGCTTTATCTACTCGTCTCTACGCAACGTGCTAAAAAAAAAAATGTTTTTTGGAAGAATTCAAACTATGCGAAGTCTGAGAGAAACTCGTATTGAAAAGGACGAAACGAACTTTGAAGTGTTGCACAAATTGTTATGGCACGCAGATAAAGGTCAAAGGTTACCATTTATTGTTGTTGTTGTTGTTTTTTTGGCACTTCATGATCAACTTGTTTTTTTTTGTTTGAGTTTTAAAGTTGACGAGCTTTAACAGTGAGTTGAACAGAATGAAATGAAATTAATTTCATGGCTCAAAAAACACAAATCGTAAACAATTAAAAACAGGCACAATACAACATAACATAACAGAAGAGAAGAGAAGAGAGTAGAAGAGAATACACCACAGAACATACACAACATACACCGCATACACAACATATACTACATGAAAATAGTCGAAATTCTAGTGAGAAATGAAAGAGCGGGAGTTATGGGGCATAGGGCAAAGAATTTGTTTGGGTAAATCAACACAAAGACATGTGAAAATTGAGTTTGGCTTACTGAGAGAGACAGAAAAAGAGAGAGAGAGAGAGGGGGAGAGGGAGAGAAAAACCAAAATAAATGTTTCAAGTTTTTCCTTGACTTTGTCTAGTGCCAATAACTGTCAGTTCATTGTGCTTGCTGCTCCCCATTTTCCTCTTCTCTCTTCCTCCTCTCTCTTCTCCTTCTTGCTTTGTGGAATATCGAAAAATTTGGAGTATCGTATCGAATCGAACCGACAGACAAACCGCAATTTTTGCAAAAATAAAAAAACAAAAACTTTGAAAAATTTTTAAGCAACGAAAAGACAAGATGTAGGACTCGTAGGATGTAGAAGATGAAGAAGAAGACACTTTGGCCTATGTGTGTTGAAAACAATTGCGAAAGTTTTCAGCTCGTTTGATTGGGTCAATTGTCCTCACTTTGAGCTGGACACGCAATTAAAGTTTGCGGTCGTCTAGGAGCCAAAGCAATGCCTTGCCGCCACACACACACACACACACACTGGCAATAAAAGTTCAATTTGAAGTATCTCAAAAGTGTTTTCACATGAAAAGTGCTTGTTGAAATTGCAACTTTTGATACTTTTAATTGTTGGACAACACTTGACTAGACATTGACTTTGACTTATTAAAGATGCAACAACCAATGTTTGTTCATGTGGACACAAACAACTTGCAACTTGTCTCGTTATACACTTACAGAGAGAGAGAGAGAGAGAGAGAGAAGGAGACGCAGACAAACACTAAGTGAATCATCAGACATGTTGACGCGATGTCTAAAGATGAGATTCAGTCACGATTCGAATTGTTTCTATACATTCTGCCTTTGCCTTTTCCTTGTCCTTTTCCTTGTCCTTACCTCGTCTAATATTCCAAATGTAAATACATGTGCGAATGCGACCACCTGAGAAATCAGCACGCCACAAAACTGGCGTCGTCTTTGCTTGATATTTTCATGTCTTGTCTTGTCTTGTCTTGTTTTTGGTCTTGCTTCTTCTTCTACTTCTTGTTGCCTCATGTTTTGTGGCTTCTTCATGAGGGGTTGCAACTCATTCGAAAATTTTGTCCTTTTGTTATTTATATTGATCTTAAATTGAATATGGAATATGAAATGATTACGTGTTATGTGCTACGTGAAATCAACAGCTGCAACATAACGTTTTGCCGCTTGCCACTCGCCACTTGCCACTTGCCACTCGAGTGTAAAACTTTTAGATGAATCATATTATACGACGATCCTATTAAAGAGTTTTGCTTCATGAATTTGCCTAACTAACCGCAACCAGCGAGCATAACATCAAAGAGCAGCTCCTCCCCCATCTCTCTCTCTCTGGTGTCAATGCAACCACCGCACCACCTTTACCACATGCGTTATGCTGTGTCGCTTAATATCTTCATGTACGTACGTTCGGCGTTGTCCTTGCGGCTGTGCCACAGATTTTTATGACATTGCAGCACATTAAATTTTACAGCTTATCAAAACAGTTGACACTTCCACAACCTACCGCTGGCCGTTTCTCCTCGTCCTCAACGCTAGCTCGACCACCCTCCAGCTCCAATTTCAGCTTCAGCTACAGTTTCAGGTTCAGGTTCAGTTTCAGTTTCAGCTTTTCGTTTGGCAGCTGGCAGCCGACAGCAGGCAGCAGGCAGCGGGCGACCACATTGACAGGGAAACATGGAACAGGTTCAGGACAAGCGACTCCCTTGACGCCATTTACATTTTGGTTAACTGTAAATTGGCTTTGTATTCTCTTTCTCTCTCTCTCTGTGTGTCTGTGTATGTGTGTGTCGGGTGTATGCTATAAAGTTTTTTGAAGCTCATTGAGCGCGTTAATTGATTTTCGCGCCAAACAAAAGGCAAAGTTTGAAGCGGCTGTACGGCTGAAGAGAAGCGCAGACCAAAGGACATGCGGACAGATCGAAGGCAAACTGTCGACGGGTGACAAGCGAAACAATAGCGACAGCTATGCAGGACCAAAAGGACCGAAACAACTGAACGACTAAGCGACCAAACGACTAAAAAGGCCAATTGTCAGCGTCGACGTCGATGTCGACGTTGGCATTGCGCCATTCCGACACACAATAAAAAGAAGACCTAAAAAAAATAAAAAAAAATATGCCAGCGAGGGTGGTAAGTACAGTTCTATGCACTGCTAAGGATATGTTTTGTATGTGTAAAATGATTGGAAGTGTATGGAAAAGTAAAGGGGGAGGCGGAGGCGTTGGAGGAAGGGCAAGCAAGTGAAGCAATTTACGAAATGACATTATTTGAACGCAAAACATAAAGAAAAGCGCACGAAAGTCGAGAAAGAGAATCGAAAAAAAAATTACTACAACAACTAAAAGAGACAGCAATTCGTTGTGCCACCCCACAGCTCACAGCCCACAGCCCACAATCCACACTCTCTGCTTCTGCCGCCTCCTTTGAACATATCACCCCACAAAACACAAACACAGTTGCCTCGTTGTTATGCGGCTGTTGTTGCAGTTCCCATTTTCATTTTTTTTTACATATATATTTTTTCAAGCAACAGCAGAGGCAGCAGCAGCAACAACAACAACAACAACAACAACAAGCGTTGATAGTCGTGTGTTGCAAGTTTACATATTTTAACAAGAGGGCGCAACTATTTTTTGCCACCTCATTTTTTTCTTGTTGTCTTCTGTTTTTTTTTCTGATTTTTTTTCGTTCGTTATTCGTTGTTGCCTTTTATTTTGTTGTTTTTTACTTTTTTTTATTATTTTTTTATTTTATTTATTTTTTTTTTGTTGTTTTTTTGTTGTTTTGTTTGGCTTCGTTGTCCCTTGAAAAACATTTTATAGCCTCTTGGCCAAGACCTGCCTGCTGCAGAGGGCAAAAGCGCAGATCAGGTCAATGGGGGACGCTGGCTGGCATGAGGCGGACTGAAGGGCAGGTCAATTGCAGGCGCTTCTCGGAATTTTTTTCGTTTGCCTTATGTTGCATATGTGGGTGGCAATGCAAGGCAGTGAGAGAGTGAGAAAGTGAGGGAGACATGTATGAAATGATAATAAAAACGAAATAAATTTTATGCAGCGGAACGATTGAAGAGCGAAAGAGATAGACTAAAAAAAAATAACAGAGATAAAGAAAGTATGTAAGTGGGAGTGAGACAAGAAAATGGGAGAGTGGGGAAAAAGGGAGCAAGACTAAGGAGCAGAGTGACTAACCAAGTACATGCACATTTAAGGGATACAACGCATAAAATAAATGAAGTGCACTCACACAATAAATACACACATACACACACACACACACATATACACAGAGAGACATGCATGTGGAAAGTTTCAACTGACGCATATTAACAGAAATTCCTCATAAAATAAATGACTCAGCAGTTAATGCACATAGAATATAATCGTAGAGCTCATTTATCTCACATCTCCACATACACAACAGTTCAAGCATTAAAGTTTTTCATATATATTTGTATTGCGCTTTAAAATGTTGCACAATTTCTAGCAGATAGACAATTACTCTCTCTCTCTCTCTCTCTCTCTTTCTATTTATCTATCTCCCTCTCTCGCTCTCGCTCTCGCTCTCGCTCTCTCTCTCTCTCTCTCTCTCTCTCTGTACATTTTGATTGCAGATTTAACAATATTTTTGCACAAAGCCTTTTAATTAAAAATCTGAATTCATCTGCAATGTGGCAGATGTGGCATATATGCATATATATATACATATATTCATATATATATATATATATATATATATATATTCATATGTATATCAATTTATATATAGTATATATGTATATGTATATATATATGTACTTTGAACTTTACCTTTATGACGTCAATATTTACTCGCACCTGATATGATTTTCAATTTTCTAGTCTATGTTCAGCTATTTCATTCACAGTGCAAAAGTCCTGCAATTGCCAAACTGCCACTCTGACCCTGGCTGGCAACATTCTAGTATTTGCACAATGCCAAACTGCGCAGAGTGCGAAAACAAATAAGAAAGATGTCAAACATACTATGTATGTATATTGTATGTATGTACATATGTACATATATATGTATATATGTATGTATATATGTATATATGTCTATATAAAATTCTCATCAAAAGCACAAATTTTTTAAATATTGGACATTTTTTTCCTTTAATTTATTGATAATCGAAAATTTTTGTTATCCCTTTAATATTTAATATTTTCTTTTAATTATCATTTTAAATTTAACAATTTAACAAGAAATGAAATTAATCGTTGGCGGGACTAGGATTTCATATACTTGCAATCTTGAAAGAAAACTCTTCATATAAAAACTTAATTTTCGACGGATCGTTCCCATGGTTCTGGTTGGTTCAAACTTCTATATGTACTACAGCTTATGGGTACAGCGAGTTGAAAGAAACATAGAAATCAATGGATTTTCAAGAATTAAAGGAAATTTTAATTTCCATTACTACAAAAAAAAAAAAAAATACAAAAATAATTTAGATTATGTCAAAGTAAAATCAAATAGGAACAGATTCTAGAATCAAGCAACTGCATGAAAAATTTATTTGGCTTTATATTTACAGAGCTATGTATATGTATACAGATATATATATAGATATACATATAGAAAGTTATATAAATTTACAGAGCCTGCGGCTTGCTGATAGTTTCTGTTCTTCTTGAAATTAGTTGATTTTGGGTTGTTTGGCTCTGACATAATCTGGATTTTTTTTGCATTTTTAGTGGTAATAGAAATTTATATTCTTGCGCATAATAAAAATTTTTTTTGTTAGAATTTTTTTTTACATTTTTAAGATTTCAAAAAAATTTCTGTAAATTTTTTTATTAAAATTATTAAAAAAAATTTTTTTTTTTTTGCCGGAAATTAAAATTTTTGTTCATAATAAAAATTATTTTATTACATTTTTTTTTAAATTTTTAAAATTTCAAAAAAAGGTCTATACATTTCTTTATTAAAATTATTACAATTTTTTTTATTCATTTTGTCGGAAATTTAAATTCTTGCTCATAATAGAAATTTTTTTGTTAGAATTTTTTTTTTACATTTTTTTAAATTTCAAAAAAAAGGTCTATACATTTCTTTATTAAAATTATTAAATTTTTTTTACCGGAAATTTAAATTCTTTGCTCATAATAGAAATTTATTTGTTAAAATTTTTTTTTTTTACATTTTTTAAATTTCATAAAAATGTCTGTAAATTTCTTTATTAAAATTATTAAACATTTTTTTTATTTTTTGCCAGAGATTTCATACCGCTGCCTGCAGTCTTAATAAATATTTTATTTTTATAGAATTTATCTTAATTATCATATTTGAATTGTGCTATCAGAATCATGAAAACTCTTGTAGAATAAAAAAAAAAAAAAAAATGGAAGTGATTTGCATATGATGCTCGATAAATAAAATATGCAACAAAATTGAACTGAATCCCGAATTGGGAACATTGAAAAATTCTTAACTTCATTTTGCTGTGTAATGTAAAATTTTGCTTGTTAAACATATTGAACACAAAGTAAAATGGTTCAATTTATAACACACACAGAATAAACGAGAGAGTGAAAGAGATGGAAGAAAGAGAGAGAGAGAGAGGAGAGAGGAAGAATTGAAATGCAATTGTTGCCAGAAAACCGATGCCAGTGACAGACAGAATTATGTAAATTTACATGCGTGTGCGTGTGTCTGCTATAAGTGTAAGCATTAGTGTGTGTGTGTGTGTGAATACTGAATGCTGCATGTGTGTGTGTGTGTGCTAAGTGTATGTGTATGTGTGTATCAGTGAAAGCAACAATGCATAATGAATGCTTCTCCATGCGTGGGTGTTCGATATGTTCATGTCATGTTGAATAAACGCTTACATACAGACACACAGGAAGAGAGATAGAGAGAGAGTGCGAGTGAGAGTGATAGAGAGATAGAAGGAAAGAGAGAGAGAGAGAGAAGCAAGTAGAGATACAGCCAGCCATTGTCCAATGTTGCATGCATTTGAAACTGAATGAATGTGAATCTGTATTCGAATGTGCAATGTGAATGTGATTGTGAATGTGATTGTGAGTGTGAATGTGAGTGCATTTTATGCTGCTGCTGCTGCTGCTACTGCTGTTGTTGTTGTTGTTGTTTGTTTTTGCGTGCTATGTCGCACTGACCCTTTGATTTATCAAATGAAATTGTTAATTTGCAGCCAAAGCCAAAGCCAATTTGAGTTGCACATGTGCCACAGTCTGTTGCACCTAACACTCCCTACCCCTCTTTCCTTACTTCTTCAGCATAACTCAGACAACTCTTTCTATCTTTGCAGTGTTGTTGCCTCAAGCTGCATAGGGAGAGAGAGAGAGAGTGAGAACCCGTTGCGAAAGCCACAGAAAATGTGCAACATGCAGAATTGCCAATAATTGACTACAGCAACAACAACAGCAGCAGCAGCAGCAGCAGCAGTGACAATAACAACAACAACAAAAGTTGTTAATTCAGTTTCAGCTTCAATTTCAATTTCAACATCAATTTCAATATCAATTTGTACATCAGAGCCAAAATGTGGCTTCAACTTGGCAATTTTTTTTGCGGGGGGGGGAGGTATGCTGGCCACGAAACAGAAATGAAACCGAATCGAAAATTTCAATTAAATTCTGCGTTTGGCCAATTAATCGATTCGCATTTAAATTTTAATTTAAATCAATTGCTTCATCGATTTGTTTGTTGTTAATGCAACTTGCAACATGCATTTGTTTGCCTTGTGGTTTAGTCTCTTTCTCTCTCACTCTCTGCGTGTGTGTGTGTGCATGAGTATTTTGTGGCATAGAGATGAATATCAGACACAAAAATGCATTTACCATAACCAGATTGATGGCGATTTTAATTGGCTTTGATTGCAAAACAACAATTGCATTTAATAACGCAAAAACACACACACACACACACAGATACAAACAGACAGGCAGACACACAGACAGAAAGACAGTCAATCATGCTTATAATAATATTGGTTGCAAACACATGTAGCAGGTACAACATGTACAACATGCAACAGACACTCAATCAAAAATGCTTACATAATTTCTCTCGCTACGCTTACAATTCCCTATTCCTATCTCTCTCACTCTCACTGTCTCTCTCTCTCTCTCTCTTTCTTGCTCTGTGGTATGACTAAAACAATTACATGCCACATGAATGTGCAGCGCAGGGGCATTGCGGCAATTGCTGTATTGCCTATTGAGGCAGAAGAAGCCAATATTCTGCTGCTGCTCCTGCTGCTGTTGCTGCTGTTGCAGGTGTTGGTCAATCAGCTCGGACACATCAAAGCTTGTGTTACACAGCTCATTGGAACTAGTTCCATGAACTATAAGAATTAGTTTTCAAGTTCTATCATGTCTAAATTAAGATAAAATATGAAAAAAGCAAATGTAATACAAAACTCATTAGAACTAGTTCAATCGACAAAAAGAACTAGTTCCAGGCAATACTGTGAACTTGTAGAAGTTGAAAAATCAACACAATTACAGCAGATGTCAGCAAACGTTGCGTCATTGGAACTAGTTACCAATTCTAGTTCACAAAAGAACTAGTTCCAAGCAGTAGCGTAAACTCATAGAAGTCATTGAATCAGAATCAAGGCAATTTCAGTTGATGTTGTTATCATTGTATCTAGAGTATTGTTAACTTAAACTGTGAATCACATGAACGTCAACGTCACGTCATATCTTTGCACAGTGGTAGAATGAGGTGGCAGTTGAGGAGGAGGAGGGGAGGGAGATGTAAACTTTTTGCCATTGAGTGCGTCGCATGTGACAAGCCACATTTCAGCCACAGAGTCTTTTGTTTGACGCGAAATTCAATTAACGCGCAACGCACATGGAGCCCACAGCCAATTTACAGTTAACCAACATTTGAATGACTTTCAAGGCAGTCAAAGACTTGATAGAATGGGAATGAGAATGGGGATGAGGAGAGGTTTGTGGGGGGTGTTGTTGCGTCTCTTTGATAAGTTATAAAATTTAATGCGCCATCATGGTCGTAAAATCTCTGTAAGGCGACAGCAGACACTGTCAAAAGTTGCGAATCGGGCGACAAGAGTCGGGAGTCCGCAGTTGCCAGTCGCTAGTCGGTAGTCGACAACAACTCAATGAAGTTGCCACATACAATATAAAGTCATAAAACGGAAGGCGCACGACATGCTGTGTGGGGGGGGGTAGCTTTTAGAGGGGGGCGGGACAGCAACACAAACCAAGAGCGTGATAGAAAGAGAGAGAAAAAGAGAAAGCATAAAACAGCGAAATATGCATGATGTACGAGCAAAAGGAAGTCAGCAGGAGTCAGCGTTCGGCATACTAAACTGGGAAGTTGAAGTTGGCTAATGCTTAAGAGTAACAGCAACTGTGGGAGGCGACAAGCCAATCCGTTAGATGTCTGGTCGTCTGGTTGTCTGGCTGTCTGGTCGTCTGGCCGTAGAGTTGTCTATTTGTCTGGTCGTCCGATTGTCTGGATGTTTGGTCGTTTCTGTTTTGCTGCGGCTTTAAGAGAATGCCTGAAATTCCAATGGCAATTGTTAGCTGGTTAAATGGGCAAATGGTGGCAGGGATGTATAGCTTGCAGCAAGTGTTGATAGCTAGGTTAAGGTATTTCCACAGGTGTTGCTCACAGCTGATTTAAATTATTCGAATGTTTGGCCTGTGGCCGTGGCCTGTGCATAAATTCTACCCCCAAAAGGGAAATGGCCGTTCGTTTCAACCTCAACCTCAACACAAACAACAACAATAACAACGGCAACGACAACGACAATGACCGAAAGCTGACCGAAAGCAATTGGCCGAGATAAGATGTAATGGCTTTTCATAGCTGCAGCAACGGCTACGGCTTTGAGTCCTGTTGCAGCCGCCATGGTTATCTACAGGAATTACGAGCGTACGAGCAAAACGAGACTAAAGTCCGGCTGACCAAAAAAAAAAACTCGAATGCAATGTGAGCCATGTACTGGTTACAGCTTTAAGTTTCAGCCAAGTCAATGACACTTGGCCAAGAGTGCAACGGCAGTGCCAGAGCAGCCACCCACAGTCTGGTCTAGCCACAGTTGCCAGTTTCCAGTTTAATGGCCGCTGAATGATTTAGCAGAAACAAGCTTGGATCAGTTGCCTTCGCTTCGGGCTCTGTCTCTGGCACTGCCTCTGCCATTGACTCTCTGACTCTCTAACTCTCTGAATCTCACTTCTGTTGCTCCCCCGCGGGCATTGGCACAGCCAGCTCCATCAGCTTTTGCCTCTTGTTTTGTTTGTTGCCAAGTTTTCAATTCCAAGTAGCGCAGAGTCAGAGTAGCAGAGTTAGAGAGTCGCAACGGCTGCACATTTCCCACGTGTATCAGGCCACGTTTGATTCATTCTCATTCATTTGAGCTGCAATTTACATTCAATTTTAGATCAATATATACCACAGCGCATAATGGCAGAAAAGAAGCCTTCATGCTTCTTTCACGCAGTTATATAATTTTTTTTCGTACTTCCTTTTTTTTTCTCTTATGTTTCATTGTTGTTGTGCAATCGAAGCAATGGGAACAAGCGAAACAATCGGAGCAACCCCCTTTGGCTCAAGGCTCAGCTCAGATAACTCAGGTGCGCGCTTTCGCACATGTATTTACATTGCCAATGCAGCAGAACGTAGAAAGCATAAGGTAAAAAGTATAAAGAAGAGAGAGCAGAGAGTAGACTCTCACTCTTAGACTGACATTAACATCTAATTCCCATTTCCTTGTTTCCCATTTAACACTCCTCACACTTCTCTTTCCAACCACATTGCGGTCTTTATGCCTTTTCTTGCCTTTGCTTTTGCATTGCTTTTCCTTGACTTTCCGTGAACAAGTTGAAGCATACTCAACTTCAACAGTCAGTCGAACGGGGACAACACGCATTACTTGCAACTACGTTGATGCAGGATGCATGCGGCAAGAAGTTTGAAACTTCTGCCACAATTAAAAGTATCGAAGTTGCACTTTTGTAGTAGCAGCATAGAAACCCTTGGAAACATTTCAATCGAAGACTCGAAGACTTGAAGACATGAAGACATGAAGACACAACGACACGAAGATTGTTCCCTAAGTGCCGAAACCGCAAATTTTAATTGCAGTGTCGTTCAAAGGCAAAAGACAATTGGCCAATTGTGAAAACTTGGCTTACAAGTTAGTTTTATAGCAGTTTGTAGAACTGACACATGCCATTGAGTTTAAGCAAATTGATAGCTAACAAGAGAGAGAAAGAGAAAGAGAGAGAAATACAAAGAGAGAAGACTTACAAATTGAATATTTACCACTTAAAACTGTTTTCCTAGAATTGAATATTCTGCCTTTGCCTTTGCCTTTGCCGACTATTAACAAAAAACTATGTGAATCACTTTGAATCACTGTGAATACTCTATTTCTCTCTCTCTCTCTTTCTCTCTCTCTCTCTATCAATCTATTTCTTGCTCGTGTCTAGTTTAACCACAAAGCAGTCGTAACCTCTTAGCTTTATTCCTTATGCTCAGCTATAAAAAAAAAAAGAAACGTAATCTGCTTTAAAGAGACTTTTATATTTTTCTTGCTCCTCTTGCTCTTCTGGCTTTTCTTTTGCTTTCAGCACACATGTCAGTTTTTGAGGTTAAGTGCAGTCTTTCTTCTATGACTCTCAACTTCTCCTTTTCTCTCTTTCTTCTTGCTGTTTGTTTATTTGTTTGTTGTAGTACACAATAAAGTTTATTATGTTCTTCATTCACACCTTTTGCAGCTCCTCTATTTTATTTTTTCTTTATCGCAGCTTTTCATCAATGTGTTTGTGGCTTTTCTTTTTGTTAGTTGTTTGTCACTTTTTTTCTTAGTTTATTTCATTCTTTTTTTTTTGCTCTCTCTCTCTCTCTCTCTTTCTCTTTTAGCTCTTTCAACAACAATTATTTTCAATTTGAGTTCTGTGAAGCATGAAATTAATTTCGTTTGCTTTCTCCAACTCTCTGTGCATCCGTCCGTCTGTTCATTCGTTTGTTTGGAGCATATAGGAGCACTAATCCCTAACCTCCAAAAATTTATATCGTATATATATATATATATAATATATATATATATTTGGAGAGAGAGAGAGAGAGAAAGAGGGAGAGAGACGACAATAAACTTGTGTATAGGGGCAACCTTTCAATGTTTGGGGCCAAGTGTTGATGTGCTCTGAAATCAATCTTTGTTGACATTTGAAGGCTTTTAACCTTCAGCAGTCTGTGTATGTGTCGATGTTGGTGAAGTTTGCCCTGAAAGGGGAGCTGAACGTGGAGTCTGTCACCTTCAGTCTTTGTTGTTCATAATTGAAGGGTCTATTGTTAAGGCAATTGTCCTGCAGGACAAAAGCAAACGGAACAATTGAATTCTTATGGCTTCAGTTTTGCGGTTCTCTCTTTAACGCGTTGTAACGAATGCGATGACAAACACGAAAACATGGCACGACTACGAGCACGAAAGCGAATGCGATTGCGAGCACGAATGTGAATTCAAGTATACTAAGCAGAGAGAGAGAGAGAGTCCTACAAGTTTTTATTATCCTAATTCATCTCATCTGGCTGGCATCTTTTTATTATGCGATTCATTTTCATCCACTTTATTTCAAGTTTATCTCAATTTGAGCCCCCGTCTTCTATCTTCTATCTACTATCCATTCCATTCCCATTTCCATTTCTAGTTCCGCCCTTGCATCTGGTTCTGCACTCCATAAAATACGATTACTAATCGCTTTGTCTACTGCTCTTGCTCATGCTCCTGACTCTGGTTCGTTGCTGTTTTGTTTGGCTTTGGCTCGGCTTGCCTTGCCTTGCCTTGGGTTTAGTCTAGGTCTGCTATGTTTGGGTTCAGATCCTGCGGGGCCCTTTTTGCAATCTCTTAGTCATCCGCCCCAGCCATTCACCTACACATCCACTGTACATTCACTTGGCTACGCCCACTGTACAAGAATTTGCCAGCTCATCATTTGTGCAACGCTGTGTAATTAAAGGCGCTCCAAATAGCTTGGCCACAGCTGAGACAGAGAGGCGGAGGAATATAGAGACACTAGGACATAGAGTGAGATATCCCACGAAATCCAATGCCCAAGGCTGTGTTAAGAACTTGAGTGAGTTGCTTATTCACTCTCTCTCTCTCTCTCTCTCGCTCATACTCACTCACTGTGTCTATGTTTGTGCCGCCTTTTCATGTTGATTATGCTAATTTCAAGTTGACTCTGAACACGAAAGCGAACACGAAATCCCAGTGAACATGTTTCAAAGCAGCCAGAAACATGGCAATAGCAACAAGAACAGCAACTGGAACCGCTGTAAACCTGTCAGCCGCACAAATCCATCCACAGGACTTCTCCAACGCACACAAAGGTTTGTCGTTCTCCTTTACTTCTCATTGTCGTTGTCGTCGATGTCGAAGTCTTGTGCACTTCCGTCGCACTTCCACTTCCGCCGCAGGCCAAACACATACACACACACTCACACACAGCTATAAAAGAAATGCCGTTTGCCACTTTAATGAAAAATGCTGCATAATCTCCTGCTACTACCCCTGCCCACCTGTGAACACCATCCGTCCCTTGCCCTTGTACACCTCTCGTCATGTAGTTAACCACTTAGTTTGTTGTTGGCTTGCGTAATTAAGGCCTGAACAAAGTGAAAGCAATGCTGAAGATGTAGTCACAGCTCCGGCCATTAACTCCACACTTCGATGGCTAAGCACAAAGTGCTGCGACACACATACACAATGAATTCCCATAACCAAAATGTATGAAAAAGCTGATGAAGAATGAGACAGAGTATGAAAGAGTGGGAGAGAGAGAGAGAGGAGAAGCGAGCAATGAAGGCAACCAAAAAGCAACTGTGAGAATTGTGCGCAGCTGACAGTTTTTGAAAAATGAAAGCTCGACAGGGCATGTGGGCGTACTGTGGCATACTGTGGGCGTGGCAGCAAAGAAGAGTACGCCATAAAGCAACGGAAGCCGCGCCGCGCCGCAAATGTGGCGGAAAATATGGCGTCAGTCAAAAGTCAGCGCAGCGCGTTTAATGCGCGCGACAGCAAATAAATTGCATTTGGCTGCATTGCAACTTGCCTTCTCTCTCTCTCTCTTACGCTTTCTCCCTCTCGCTCTCACTTCGTTTATCAAGACAAAGGTGTAGGAGCAAAAAATAAAAAGTAAGGTGAAACGAAAAAAAAAATCGTGAAAAGCAATTTCAATGCACTTGGCCCACCCGCAGCGTACAAAAGGTGCGAACTGTGTCAGCAAAGACGTAGGGAAAATATACAGAAAATGTGTAAAAAAAAAAATACATATACATATATATACGTATATGTATGAAGGAATTTCGCTATGTGAAAAGCTAATAAAGCATCAAATGGCATAGAAAAGCTTAAATGAAATGAAATTTTTATGCGCTGGCGAACAATAAGAAAAACTGCTCAATAAAAAAAAAAAAAATGTGACACGATGAAAATAATAAAATATGAAAATAAGAAAATAAGAAAATATTTCCTAACGAATAATAATCGACAAAAAATGTGAAAATGAGATCTTTATGTCTCTGGATCAAAAAAAAAGGAAATTGAAAATTTTTATTAAAGAATTCTGCCAACAGATTATTTTAAATTCGTTTTAATTACAATGACATCGCGACCCTCAGACTGTTTCTTTCTTTCTCTTTCACTCGATCTCTATCTAACTGCTTATCTACTTGTCTCCCTACGCAATAGTCTCGAATGTATCCTAAATTAAGTTGTTATCCAGTGGAAAAATATGCAAATTGTTTTTGGCTCATGTCAGACATAAACTTTTTTTATGGCCAAGTGACATGTAACCCCAGTCTCTGCTCTGCTCTGCACTAGCTACCCCTTTTCCCTCTCTCTCTCTACTACTACTTCTCATTCTCTCTTATCCCTTGCCATTTGTCTGGCAAACACTTTCGTCTGGCGCCACCAACAGCAGCTAAATAAAACAACAAATAAAGTCGAAAGTGTATCTATGTATGTGTGTGTGTGTGTGTGTGTGTGTCTGAGTGTGTGTTGATGATGGCGACGTGTTCAGTTTTATGCACACTTCGTGTATCCGCGAATCAGATAAGTGAACCTAACTCTTCTCCTTCTCCTACTCCTTACTTCTTACTCCTTTCGGCTACTTGCCTCCCACTAAAATAATTGCAAATCATAAATATATTGGGGCACAAAAGCCGTGTCCTCGACATTATTTAGTGCCAACAACTGGCACTTACTCCTCTGTCCCTATCCCTGTCCCACTCTCTTTCTCTCTATGACGCTTCTATAACTCAACCTCCTGTTGATTTGCCGAGTGCAACTAACAGTTAATTAAGACATTCGACTAACAGTCGCGTCGGCCCCTTGTCCAAAAATGACTCTATTCGCTTGAACAACTGCGTGTTCAACTCTACCTAATCCGTCCCCTCACTTCTCCTTTCTCTTCTTCTTCCTTCTACATCTTTAGCTGCACTTTGTCGCGTGTTTCCCTTCAACACTGCGGCCATTTTGCCTGTTTCTGCGGCAGCTCCTGTTGTTGTTGCAACAATGTTCGAGAGTGTTTATATATTCGTGTTTGTCCCAAATCCCCCCATACACCATACACCATATCCCTCCATTTCCCCTCATCCAACAACTCCTTTATATTGCTTACAAGCTTCTAATTGAGCGTGCAGAGGTCTCCTCTAATTATCGCACGAGCGAGCTGAACCGAACTCAACCGAATCTAACCTAACGGTTTTCCATTTCGTGCCTTTGACGCCATTGTTGCTGCTATATTTGCAGTTGCTTAGCTTTATTGTTGTTGTCCGCACATTTGTTGTAATTCTTGTTATTTGTTGTTGTTGTTGTTTGCTGCAAATGCGATGGCGACATTTGGGCCTGTAACCCTTTCAGCGTCAGCTTCTACCGGAACATAAATTAAGTTGTTTGCCATTTGGGATACACTTTAAAGTCGATGCTAAAGCGTAGAGAAATTGGCTACCAAAGGGAGAGAGAATCAGCCGTATGCGAATGCCTGTTAGCTGCCTATCTACATTCATCTACATCTACATCTACATCCACATACATCTAGCAATTCATTCATCCATCCGAACGGCGAATCAACTTCATTACTGACTATGGAGTATTGAGTGTATATGTGAGTGTGTCTGTATGTTTGTGTGTGTGTGTGTACTTCAGAGTGTGTGTGCAAATTTCCTGTTCTGCTTTTTACGGCGGCACGTAATCAAATTAAGCAATTACAGTGCTGCGTCTGCCCCATTCCCTGGCCAGTGGCACCACAACAACATCCCCTTGATTATGGGGCAACTCTGTGAGTTTCGTGTAACTTCAAGGGAAAATCAACAGTTCAAGGCAGAATGCAGAGAAGCAGCAGTAAGAGCAAAAGCAAGAGCAAGAGGAAGAGGAAGTGGAAGTAGCACCCGACAATCATAACGGTAAACGTTACTCTGTTACAACCCGAATTCAACATTCGTGTTCTTTCTCGTTCCTACTTGGCACTTGGAATATTTCTCTTTATAGAGAATATTTCATAGTTGACCCACCAAAATATGTTTATCTAGCAACTTGCTCAACTATAATCTTCCTACTGCCAGAATTAGCATGGTAATCGTTTGGTTTATGACCAATTAATCAACTCTACATCTGAAACAGACCCAAAGACATGTTTTCATTGACTTATGCGTATCCACGACCGCACCCAAATCATTTTTCTTCTATTCCTGCTCCTTCCCTTTGGGTAAACAGTATGAACATAACTTAGACATGCTTCGAATGGGACTCCAACTGTAAGCGATATGTTTATGGGTCGCTGAGGCTCGTCGAATTGCCTGAAAGCATGTCGTCAATTAACAATATTGAAATTGGAAATTGGACAAGCGAAAGGCTGAATGTAATCCCTCCGAGTGGGTCAACATGAAAGTGTTTACGAGGCGCCTTCACTTCGCTTGTCGCCTCTCTTTTTTTACGCTTAGCTCTTAGCTCTTAGTGCTAATCGCTTAGCCCATAAAACCCTAAAAGCGCCCCCTAATTATAACTGACCACGCAGCAGTGCAACTCAGTTGCGTTTTGTGTTGTTTTGTTTTCATTTCTATTCATTGAATGCCCCGACGAGCGACTGCTTGAATGGTTGAATGGGGAAAACTTCTGAATGGCAGTCGAGCGACTTCCTCTTGGAGGGACAGAGAGACTGATAGATAGAAAGAGACTGTCAAGACTCCCCCACTGACCTAATGAGCCATTTAGCCAATTCGGGTTAATGTCTATTGGGTAGCAAGCGAAAAGAGAGAAAGAAGAAAGAGGAATAGGAAGTCAAGGCAACACCTTTCAGCTGGGACTCACGAATCGTTGATGAATTTTTCAAAGGTTTCGTGCAAACTCTGTTGTTGCGGAAACATATGAACTTGCTAACTGACTGGGAAACTTTTCTCTGTCTTCTGTATTCTGTACTTTGTACTCTGTCTTCTCTTATTTTATTTGGAGTTCATCTCTGCATGTCTTTATTTTCATATTTCCCATATTTATGGGCAAACATTTTGGTCACGTTTGTGGGACGTGAGCATTTTTGGGCAACTTTACGACGCGTCATGAAGTTGAACGAGTTGTAGTTGCGACTAGAACTGCCAAGGACAGAGAAGCCTTCGTCTCGTCTCAAGACTTAAGACTAAGCTGCATTCCTTCCAAGTTCTCCCTCGGTGAATGCACCAATCTACAGCCAATGGGGCAAGGCAGCTTACATGTAGTGTGTGAGTCCTAAACTTGTTGTCTTAACCCTGCAATCTGTCGTCCCGTCGTTTTACGTTGATTGGAATTACGATATCGTTGGAGTCTTGTAAGCCTTCGTGTCAATGCGTGAGCCGCCTCAACTGACCAGCTCATCATTTACACAGCTTAGTCCTTGTCCAACAGGACCAAACACAACACTACACAACTCAACACAAATGCCTGAGCTCTCAATTGCTGTTCCCCTCTTCCCTTACTTCGATTCTACTTTCTCTATGCATTGGCACTCGAATTGCAGTCATCGGCAGATGGGAAAAGAGTAAGAGGAAGAGCTGAGTTGAGTGTTGTATCCGCTTGTCTTTCATTTCAATTTCAATTTGTTCCTGCTTTCTGTTTTAAACTCTCCACCCACTGAAATCGAGAATCCAGCGGCCATAGATGGCCATGATGGGCGTGAAGTGCAAGTGAACGTCCTCTGACAGCGTATGAAACTGTAATTGGAAGCTACTGAACCTGACGCTGACTCTGACTCTGTTCCTGATTCTTACTCTGATTCTGACTCTGACTCTGACTATGAATCTGAACTGTCACATGTCACTTTGGCTGTGTAAGAGCTCGTTATGGAAACAGAGACTAATCGGAGGGTTGAGGTTCATATTGAAGTTGTAGTTGAAGTTGAGGGTGAGTTTCAATTCTTATCGAAATGACAGATTGTACCATGGAAACTCGCATATTAATTATGGGCAGGTTTCAGACTCTAGAGTAAAAAAATGAACTGAACTGAAATGAAACATAACCCAATTCCATTACCTTTCAGTCTTCCCCCAGGGATTCGATTTGTTTTAGTTAGAGTTCATCTTGAATCAAAGTCAACCTTGCAAAGGCAACATTGCATTCTCTGTCATGTCGAGTCATTATGACTCTATGCAACGCTTTGTTCTCTGTCAGAGTCAGCACGAATTGCCATTTTATAACTGATGCCATAGATTCCATTGTTTCCAATGGGTGTTGAGTTATGTTTCTCCCATCTATATGTCTATCTATCTATCTCTTTCCAACACTCATCATTCAGTCAGTGAATGCTCTGCTTATCAGTTAATGTGGCGCTTTATTGAGTTATGGAAATTTGCAGCGTTCATTGAGTTCTCATCAGTATATCACAGGATGTCGATGAGCTGCGTGCTCTGTCAGTTCTCGCGGACGACCAACCGCAGACATATTTTCCAACTCATTTCCTCGCGTGTTCGATTCGATTCGAATTGAGCTCGAACGAGGCATCTAAAATTCAAATATCACTGCTAAAAAGCGTAACCATGTTTCTATTCCCCACCCTTGACTCTTTATTCTCCCTATATCTATATCATGTCCACAGGCAGACAGTGCAACAGCCGCGCGTCTTCTCTATTATCAACAACATCATAGTCATCATAGATGCCATAATCCCCCTTCATTGCCCTTCCTTTCAGTGATACAGTTGCTTTTACGATCGAATGCTAATAAAGTCGTCTGGCATTGGGCGTCGGGCGTCGGACGTCGGGAGTCGGCGCCAAGTTGCATAATTCAATTACATCCGATGTAGACTCATAAAACTAAATCAAAGGAAAACAAAGCGTCACGCTTCATTTATTTTACTACAGAGCCCCAACATGTTTCCCCATACTACTACTCCCACATCTCCTCCATTGTCCCCACAACCTTCATCTGCCTACTATCCAAAGTGGTGTCTGGCTCTATTGCTTTTCGAATCTTACGAATTTGGCAGCACTTGCAGCCTCTTGCCAGACAGCGACAAGTAATAAAAGCGTCGAGCAAAGAAAGAACTTGTTCTTATTCTAGTTTTTTTTCTATCCCTTGTCTCTTGTCCCTTGTCCTTTATTCTTTATCCCATGTCCTATGTGTTGTGTCCCATTCATGGGCAGATTCTTCATATTGCGGCTCTGCTTATCCTTTTGGCCCATTGCCGACTTCCCACTTTGAAAGTGGAGTCTGACAGTTGATGGCGACTGCTGCTGCTGGCAAGCAAAGTTTTCCTTCTCTTCCTTCCGTCCTCCCCTCTCAGTGGGGCACTTGCGGATGCGTCTGAGTTTGTGCCTGAAAGCATCAAACAATTTACTCGCCTGACTTTCGTGCTGAAAGTTTTAGTTTTGCTGCTGCTGCTCCTCTGCTGGGCAACAATTCTCGTAATATCGTAAAAAGTGATTGTCGTGACTGATTGGCCGCCTTTCTCTCAGTGTAGTGCTGTTTATGGCTTCCATGCAGCAAGCAAGTGGAAAGTGGCAAGTAAACTTGGCCTTGGCCTGAGGCACCTCCGAAAACTGAAACTATGAAACTTGTTGGCGGATCTTGAATTAGTGCCAAGTCCAAAGTGTTGGCCCATTATTATCTTTCGGACTTCATAACTTCACTCATAAAAATCTTGATTGTTCCGCCAGAGATTACATTCCATTCTAAAGGAAACAAATTGTGATGCATAAAACTAACCGACGTTGCCTTTATAGTCAAGTTGGAGGCCAATTTGGAGGCTATTGCTCCCATATGCTGTCAGTGCTGTAATTCTCCATTTATCGAGGTAATTAACCACTTGGCGCTACGTGAGCCAATGCGAGCCACTGGCAACCTGCCAAAGGAACCAGACATGGAAACAGAGCTAAATGAGAAGCAGAACCAGAATCAGAGATATCAAAATTAAAGGCATTTCAACTGCAACTGCAACTGCAGCTGCAACTGTAAATGGCATTTACTGTCTTCTCCCTTTTCAAACTCCCCTTGTTCCTATATGCATTTCCTCTTTATTTCATGGCTGACAATAAGACGGCAAAGCGTTGAAGCAATGAAGGAAATGCCCCAAAATGTGGCAGCAAATCGTTCAACAGGCAACAGACACAATTCGAAGTAGTAGTCGAAGAGGCAGAATACAGGCAGAAGAAAAGAAAAGGAAGTGTCCGAGCTGAAGATGCTTTTGTTGCGGACTGCGGCAAAGGATTGCAGATTCCTAAGGACTCGACAGATACATCTTTTATATTGTTGCACATTTCACATTTCACATTTTTTTTGTATCGTTCTAAAATATTTGATTTGGAAATCTGCAACGATTTGTAAGGCGGCAACTGCTTGACAGCTATTCAAGGATTCAAGGATAACTAAAGTGTGAACACATTTTCTTTTATTTCTTATGTTCATTCTACTCTGCTTAAAGTGCAATAGCGCTTTATGAAGGCGCCACAAAACTCAGTTGCATCTGCAGCTAGTCAAGATTATTTAACGCGGCAATTTGTTTGGCGCCAGCAGCAAGACAACTTTCATAGTCAAAGAAGTTTTTAGTGGAGTAAAGAAGTGATAAAGAGAGACGAGAAGAGAAGAGAAGAGAAGAAAAGAGAAGAGGATAGAGAAGAGTCGCCTGGGTGCGGGTCACGTGCCCATTTTGTTTACATGCCGCATTAAGAAGATTCCGTTTCGTTTTATTGCGATTTGATTCTATTTTCAGTTTTTGTTATTGTCCTTGCCTCGCGTGCCTGCCACACACTGCACACCACACACACACAGTCAGATAGACAGACAGACAGAGAGACAGACAGACTCAGGACAGCCACAGATCGAGTGCCACATACATTGTATTTGTTTTTGTTCTCGCTTTCGCATTCGCATTATTATCCTTTTCTTATCCCTCTTTGAGTTTGCTAGCATTTTCATCCTTCACCTTCCACTGCTGATGGGGTTGGTGTGAACTTTGCCACTTTGCTGCAGCTTTTTCAGCTCTTGCAACAGTTAAGCGTCTGTCAGTTGTTGTTGTTGCTGTTGTTGCTGTTGCTGATGTTTACTTTGCTGCTTTGTTGTAAGTATTGTGTGTTCACGTTTGTAGCACGAGCGCTGTTCGACCATTTGTTATGTATTCTAGCATCAAGTTGCTTTCATTACTTGCCAGTGGGCGTGGCTCTCGACTATTGAGTGTTGAGTTGCCGAGCACTAAGCGTTGAGTGTTGTTGCTTCGCTGATAAGTGCAAGTCTACGGGCTTAGAAAGCGATGCTATCGTTTCTTGTTATTCTCGTTGTTATTGTTGTTGTTGTTGTAATGAATTCTGCAGTTAATAGCTTTGAGTCCTAAGTTAGTCTCAAGTTGCGCTTAAGTCTTTGTTTCAACAAATACAATTGCTTTGGCACGCGACTGCTGCTGCTGCTGATGCTGCTGTTGCTGCTGCTGCTGCTGTTGCTGCTGCTGCTTCAATCTTAACTTTTTTCTATATTTACTTGTGAATTTTTCAAAGCTAATTAAAAAAGTTTTGCTGTCATCAAAGTTTAGCAGAAACTTGCTAGAATTTTCTATTTTACATTTTAGCTTAGATCTTTATGCATTTTTCCAGCCATTTTTCAATTTTTTAATTAGATTTTAAAGTCAAAACTGACAAAAGTTTCCAACGAATCAAATTGTAATCAAATCAAAATTCGAATTAATTCAATAAAATTCAATAAGTCTTTGAAGATGACGATGAACGTTCATGATGTTGACAAAATTTGATGATGATGATGATGGACATGTACTCAGCATGTCTGTCTATATATCTGTCTCTTTCTGTCTGCGTCTAGCTAAAATTTTGTGGCCTAATCAAATTTTGGTCAGCTTTTGTTTGACAGCATTTGAGATCGCAATTAGTTATGCGAATATTTGAAATGTGCAACGTTTGTAGTTGATGCCACTCTAGATTGGATTAGAGTCCATTTGCATGTGTCCACAGCATGAGGCATGAAGACAACAACAACAAACAACAAAAAAAAGGCGCAACAGTTGCAATTTGCTATAAGCCAGAGAGTGTGAGAGGAGAGGCATGCGAAATGTTCTCACTGCGCATGTGACCATAGTTGCAGTTCGGCTAAGATTCGTTAAAGTTTCGGAATAACTTTTACTCATCGCAGCATGTTTATTATGTAAACAAAACGGCAGTTGTCTGCCGGATAACGTTATGATAGCATCGCATGGTGTCTGGCAGGGGAGAAGTTGGCAGGCAGCAGTTGCTAGCTTTGCGGTATGTCTGCGACAACTTTGCAATTTAGTGTGCAAATGTCCAAAAGTTTCGTCTTTTTCGGTAGCTTACTTATCAAATCCAAGTCAGAGACGACAGAGTCAAAGTGAGAGACTATGGACCTAGGACTGAGTGGGAGTAGGAGTCTTAGTTAAGCTTGACAATAATCGATAAATGTTTGACTTAAAGTTGGAAGTCCTTTTTATCCTTTTTATGCTTTTCTTGTTGTTGTTGTTGTTTTTGGTCATGTTCCGCTTGTCACAATAGCCAAAATCCAATTTCTTACACCTTTTGTGAGTTATTTAATTTATTTAACTAGTCCTTGAACATGTTATACTCTCAACCTACCTATGCCGGGGCAATTGTTAGTGATCGAGAATAGTTAGGAGAGTGTTAGGAGTGCTAGGGAGTAGGGAGTAGAGAAATTGGGGTTAACAAGGGACCAGCATGAAAAGCATATCCTTTAGTATGTCCTTATCCCTTATGTGCTTAACTGAAGAGAACAGAGGACAACAACTGCTGACAACAAGGACAGCAAAAACAGCATTTTGGAGCTGATTGCGTTTTGATAAGTGTGCTCTTAATGTGTGTCTGTCTTTCTCTCTCTCTCTGTCTGTCTGTGATGTGTGTGTGTGTGTGTGTAAGCTTGTGTGTATTTTGGCAAAACGTTTACTTAACACACACAAACACACACACACACATAGCAAAAACCGACAAGCTAACGACCCGCCAAAGAGACAGTTGTCGACCCACTTCACACAACATGTAAACAAATATTTAATACCCTGTAAGCCAAAGCATATACAAAGGGTATAATGACTTTTGCTATTACTAAGCTTTCATCTGTCTGCAGTTGCCACTAATAGACTAATACAGCGTAGCTGCTAGTCGTTTATACTTCATTTAGTTGCTTAGTTTAAGCATATGTGTACGTGTATGTCACCCAATAACCACAACATTGCGTGACCAGCCTTCATATCTGTGGTTTAAGTTTGCTTTTGTATACTGTCTGTGTGTGTGTGTGTGGGTGTAGGGACACTTTGCAATTGTGGCCTGTAAATTTGTTTTTGTTTTTGTTTTTTTTCTATAAATGGGCGTGGCATGGTTATTACTGTATAGTCTCCCCGTCTCTCACTCTCTGCGTGTATGTTCAAATAAAATCTAAAAACGTTAACACTAATTGAAATATGCCAGAGATTAGTCGGGCCTTAAGTAATGTCAAATAACTGATGGACTTTCCCTTCAATTACCTCTTCTCCTGCTGACTGCCATATATAGTCTCAGCTCCCCAATTGACAGGGCAAAGAAATTGCCGCTGTGCCTCTGATTCAATGCAAATGTTGTGCCGATAAAAGAAAATTATGCAAATTTTCTCGTTGCGCTTGGACACTTTTCAATGCGGGGAGAAACGGTAAAAGTTTTGCCACTGCCTTTCCTCTCTCTCTCTCTCTCTCTCTCTCTCTCTCTCTCTCTATGAAATACTTCCCTTGTGCTTGATTGAATGGCCGCTAAGTGCTTTGGCTTCGATGCGGCTCATAAACAGCAACACAACAGCAGCAACAACAACAACAGCAACAGCAGCAAGAGCAGCAACAGCAAGAGCAGCAACAGCAGCAAAAGCAAGGGAAACTATTTATAACTAAAGTGCAACAGCAATGTGAGGCCATAAAGCGTATGCTGATTGTTATACCCTGTAATAACAAGCAAAAGTCAAAGGGTATGCAAGACTTGTCTAGCTTTAAAATTAAATAAATTTTTCAGCACACTCTAGAAATATTTTTAAATTATACAAAATATATACAGTAAGCTTAACGTGCAGTACAGGGTATTTTTTAGTCATGCTTCGCTTCGTCAATTGTTGCTTTTAGTGGTTTCGGTTCCATTGAGTGCGCTCTGAAATGGGGCTCAGGCAAAGATTAGGCACGAACACGGCTTTGGAATAATTCAATTTACGTTTTAGTCGGTCAAGAGAACGTGAAAAGGACATGAGAACGAACGTTCAACTAGCAGTAAGAGGAACATGATGAAGAAGGAGAAGAAGAAGAAGGAAAGCAGAAAAATAAAGAAATATATATATAAAAGGACATGCGCCTAAGTAGGCTAAGTCTGGCAACATAATTTTCAAATGCTGTCAAAAGGCGAGTTCGTTGCCTTTGCTGCCTTGCTGCCTCAATGCCTCACTATCTTACTGCCTCATTGCCTCTTTGCCTCACTGCCTCTTTGCCTCATTGCCTTATTGCCGCATTGAGTCGTTGCCTAGGCCCAGTCGCTGTCTGTTTTTAGAGCTTTAGAGTGGGAACAGTATCTATATCTGTTGAGAGGCTGAGAGGCTATCATCGCACAGCTGCCGGCATTCGGCACAGATTTCGCTGGAAAAGAAAAAAAAATTTGAGTTTAATAACCAAAATGACAGCCATAAATCAATGATTATTGCCCATTGTGCGGCAGCAAGGGATTGGGTGGCATTGGGTGGTCGGTCCGTAAGGTGTTTGGCGTTGAGTGTTGAGTGTTGCAGAGTTTTTCGGTTGCCCTTGGCACAAGTTTGTTCGCTCTTCACTTTAAAGAAATCTGAGATATTTTTATGGCCACTTGCTTGTCAGCTAAAAAGAAACTGCCCAGACGTGGCCTGGCCTGAAAAGTCCTAGCCAGACCAGACCATTCCAGGCTATACCAGACCAGATCATACCAAAGCAGAGTAGACTAGGCTTGACTGGTCGAGAACCTACACTGTCTGCTGTCTGCCGTTTGACTGGGGGATTCTGTCACTTTTGTCGCAATATATACAATAAATCCGGCCACATAATATTGAAATTTGCAGCGCCAAGGGCCTCTGTGTTGAGTTATAAAATGTAATTGAGGTTGTATTTCATGCCAAATGGTTGTAACAGTGCCACTGCCACTGCCTTTTGCAATTGGCAGGTGGCTCTGCCAGGGCAGGCATTGTCGCAGCACTTGGTGCGAGCCATGATAATCATATTCACGCTTTTAAAATCCCGTAAGCTCTATGCAAAATATGATGCCTGCAAACGAAAGCTACGAGACAATTCACATGGGAAATGTTTTCAATTTCAATATAATATTAGGATTTATTCGACTTTTTTTTCACTTTTCTTCTACTACTTTTTTTTTTTGTTGCCTTTTGCAACCAATTTTTTTTTCTCTTATATTCGATATGATGAAAATAAATTTGGATTATATTAAAGTCAATTTCATACGAAAATTTAAAGGATATTTCAACAGAATATTTTACATTATTATTTAAATGTTATTTACACTTTGCATATAAATATATATACAATTTATTTTATTCATCAGCATAACAGTAAACGGCCCAAAACGTAAAAATTTATATTCATCAGAATATAAAATTTGATTATAATAAATTTTTATATTTTAAATTATATTTTTTAAAATATTTTCTAAATTTCTATTAAATTTTATTATTTGTATTTCAAAATCTTTAAAATTTAATTTCAATTATAATAATTAATATTTAAATTTTAATAATTATTTTCTTTGGCATTTAAATCTTTGGCAATTTATTTTATTAATAATTAATCAGAATTTGTATAATATATGAAATGTAATTATTGCAATTTTGATAAATTATTTTACTATAATGCTGGCATAATTATTAATTTCCCATAAATCAGAGAGCGTGTAAATTATGTTTTGTTTTTTTTTTTTTATCGCAATCATGGCACGCTTATGTTCATATTATGTCCCTGTATACCCTATAGATCATCTTTTTATCGAATTCCCCAGTTATTACTCTCTCTCTCTCTCTCTCTCTCTCTCTGGCTCTGTCTCTCTGCTCTATGGATGCTGGCAAAGTCGTAAATGTAAATACCAATTGGCGAACAATGACAACAACGATTGAACATTCCAACTGACAGCATGATGCTTGCTATCTCCTACTGAGCGGAACGCCTTCCCTCTGCAAACACACACACATATAGACCTAGACACAATGGACTCTACGCTATGCCTAATGTAAATTAATTGCACATACAAATTAGCTAGAAAAGAATGAAAATGTTTCGATTTAAGTCCAGACACAAAAACAAAAGCTATCTATGTTGCATATACAATACATTGCTCGACAATTAAATACCCTGCAGTACATTATAATTGTTGCTTATCGATTGATTAGCTAATATACCCGTTTACTAGTCATAGGTATATGCCGTGCGGCAGGTAAACAAAAGCAAAAGCCAAAATGTCGCTCGTTATTTTTAATCAGTTATCAAAATTTATCGCTTTAAATTTGTCCAGCAGTTAGGTGGCCGATGGTTAGCTAAGGCAACGTTAGGCTTGGTGCTAGGCTTGGTCATAGGCTAGGTCATAGGCATAGGCATATGGAAAGGTTAGGTAGCAGCCGTGGCAACATTGTTTCCAACTGCTGTTTCGCATTTTATGTTCATTATTTTCATTTTTGTATACGCAATTTTCGCTTAACATTTACGCGAGTTTAATTAAGTTCAGCCCTGCGTGTTGCATATGCCATTTGCCACTTGCCACTTGCCACTTGCCAGTTTGCCACATGGCACACGGCACATGCCACTTGTTTATAGTCGCATGAATGTTGTGCAACACATTAAAGTTAATGGGAAAACTGAACCGATAAACCGATAAACAGCCAGAGGATAAATGCCGACAACAATTTGAGTTCATAAAACAACAACAATAACAACAGCAGCAGCAGGAGCAACAAAAATAATGTTAAATTCTCTACAAATTCTCAACTGCAATTCGATATTTTAACCTGAAATTGAGCCAAAAACTACAATTCGTATTTGCCAAATGAGCAAACAGCTAACGGCAACAGCAACAGCAACAGCAACTTCAACATCCACTCAAATTCCAATTGGAATTTCTAACATTTCATCAGCTGCTGCTGCTGCGGCTTCTGCTGCTGCTTCTTCTTGTTGTTGAGCTTTCGAGCGTTTATTGCACTGTTAGAGCTATGCTATCCTGTTTTTTTTTATTAGTTCTACAAATAGATTTGAAGCACTTTAATAACCAAGGAGATGAAAGATTTCATTTCGAGCTCTTAAAGCTTTTAATGAAAACGTTTTTTCCTTCTTTCTTTTCGCTCTCTCTCTCTCTTCTATTTTTTTTTCCTATTCTTTTCATTGTTTTTATTTTCTCAAATTAGAAATGAAAATATCCTTGTATACAGAATTCATTTTAGACAACTGACTTAATTGTTGCCGCTCTTAATGTAAATGAAATAGACGACGATTCTATACTCTAACATTGATATCAGCTAGGATTTTAATGTTAAATTTGTAGAGTTTGGCATAAACAATGCTATGCAGCCAAAGTTAGTGTATGAAAGTTGAAAGTAATTCGAAGACAAATCCCCCAACGGCAACGGAAACGTGGTCTGCCTCGCAATTAAAGTCACCATGGAACCAGGTGCTGAAACACAATCGAAAAACTGTGCAGGAAAAACTGTGCAGGGAAGTTCATGAAGGCGGCAAAATGTGGCTGGAGAATAAGAAGAAAGTGAAACATGAAGATGAAGGTGGCATAACATTAGCTTAGCTTAACTCCACAACTCACGATTCAATTAGAAACAAAAGCCATTTTATAATTGAAACAAGCCTCTGCCACGCCCTTAAGGCTTGAAACGCCTTCCGCAAAATATCTTTACAGGAAACAACTAACAAGTAACAAAGTAACAAGAAAGAAAATGTAAATAGACACAAATTCCGCACAATAATGAACATCAATAAATATTGCGAGCAAACGAAAAATTAGTAAAATGCGTTGGAAGGTGAAGAAGGGGAAAAGAAATTGAAGGAAACGTTATAAGAATATGATGGTAAATATAATGATAATGTTGCAAAATATACTAGAGGGGAATGAGGTTTGGGGGGGGGGGTGCGGATAGATGATGATTATTCATTAGACACCAAGTCATGTAATTGAAAAGTTTTTGACGCAACTGCCAGAACGTACAAAAATTACAAGAAGAAGAAGAACAATAAGAACATCATCATCATTATTATCATAATTGTCATTAGCGTCATCATCAGCAAAGTGAAAGCCCGTCGCTCAATTTATCACTAGAGAGGCGAGGAGGCGTGACAACTGGCATTGAGTCTAGGGACTAGGGACCAGAAACTGTCGACTGTCGACTGAGGACTGAGGACTGAGGACTGAGAACTGAGGACTGTAGACTGGAAACTGACTGATGATGCGTGTGACTAAGCAGAAAATTTCCAACATTTCTGTCTCCAATTCTGTCTAGCGTTTGCCGCCAGTCAACAGACGGTTGACTATCTCCCATTTCTCATACAACTCGCACATTCTATCTATATATCTATCTATCTATCCCGCAGCTTCTTCTTTCTCCTGTTGATTATGATTGAGTTGACGTCGTTAATATGTTATCGATGACGGACTCCTTCGCGCCGTTAGAGGCAAGCGGCAATTTTCCCCCAATGCCTCTCATGCAAGCATTTGCCACGCGCTCGCGTCTCGTAGCAGCAGTTGTCTGAGGGTCGATGGCTAGAGAAGGAAGGAAGACAGCAAGCAACCTGCTTTTGGCTGTTTGTCTGCTGCTGCTCCATTTAAATCAGTAACATTCTTCGCAATGTAAACACAAGCATATACAACAGACACATACACACATACACTCACATACACAAGCATGCTCACACTCACATGTGATTTTACATTTTGTTATTTGTCTTTTGAATTATTAATGAATTCGTTGAATGGCTTCGGCTTCAGCTTCAGCTTTAGCTCTGACTATAACTGTAACTGTGACTGTGACTGTTAGTGTGGCTCTGCGGGAAGTGAACTGCAGTTGACGTACTGATGATCTGGCTCTTAATCAAGTGAGTCGTCGCCAGAATGGCGCATCCTTGCGGCGAACGCTTTTATCGCAGATAAGTTTAATTAAATTGCAGACACATTCCTCTGGCTACAAACTGTTGCCTTGACCGCGCATTGCAAAACTTTAAACACTTTTCCATAGCTGTGGGAAAAGACTAAAAGCAAGCAGCAAAAAATAGAAAGAGGAAGAACTGGCAACAAAGTTTTCTGATTTCGATTTTTATTGCGGCCAAAAAGCCAGAAACATTTTCCAATGTATTACCATAGAGACGTGAAGAGGAGGAAGAGCGAAAAAAGGGGAGTGCCATGAGGAAAGAGCAGTTGCAAGCAGGTGGATTTTGAGGTTGGTTTCTTGGCAACAATTTCATATTGTAGTCACTTGACTGCCACTTTTCCATTTCCCATTTCCCACTTCCTTATATTTTCCTATTCCTATTCCATACCAACTCTTGACTTTTCACCTGGTTTTAGTTCCCAATTCAAGCTTCAGCTGTACTTGGCTGGAATTTCTAGTAGCTGCACGCAACCAGCAGATGAAGAGCTGGTGATGGGGAAGGGATGGGAAGGATGGGGAACCACTTGAACCACAAAATCCACACAAACATTGTTGAAAGCCAAAAGTTTTTTCGTATTTGTCTGGTTCGCTGCATAATTTAAACGTGAGTGGAAAAACACTCGAATATTAGCTTGAATTTATTAAAACATCAGCAACATCGAAGCAGCAACTCATGTGAGCTATTCGCTCCTCCAAATGTGGCACGTTGCAAGTAGCAAGTAACAAACGGCAAGTGCGAGTCTCTAAGCTGTTAATCTTTTTTCAACTTTGTAATTACTTTTACAGTCAGAAAACTTTGCTAGAAGAGAAATTTACAAATTGTATTCGAAATAAAACAACAGCAAAAGCAAAAGCAGAGGCAAAAGCATAAGCCACTCAACCACAACACACAACGCACCACATACAGTCGACAGTCTACACTCACTCGACCCACTGTGGGACCGCACAGTGTCACCAACATCAACTTCAACTTCAACTGTTGTCCAAAACTCAACTAAATCACTTTCTATTCAACAGGAATCTTTAACGAACGAGCCGAATATACAGAACGAACAGGAAAAGAAGAGAAGAGAGAGAGAGAAGACAGGAGACAAGAGATACGAGACGATACAAAAAGGCTACCAGGACAAACTGGACAACGTGGACACGTGCTCAGCAACACCAGCAACTGGCACTGTCCACTGACCAACCAGCGAGACGTTGCCAACGTGACGGTCCGAACCAAAAGCAGTAGGACCAGACCAGACCAGACCAGACCAAATCAGTTGGTCAAGGGAGAAGCAGGAGCAGAAGAAGGTGACCAATAAAAAAGGCAACGCAAGTGCTGTGCTGCAGAGTCTGATGCGAAAATGCTGATGCCGCTTGCAGTCGACAGGCGAATCCAGTACAAACAACAAGAGCAACAACAACAACAACAACGAAAACACAAACAGCAACAGAAGCAACCGCAACAAAAACAAAACTGGAAAAGTTGAACCCAGTTTGCAAAGGGGAAAAGCCAAACGGAGAGAAACAGAGACAGAGAGAGGGAGAGGGAGAGAGAAAGAGAAACAGCGAGACAGAGGCAGACGCTAAAAAGTTCCAAATTTGGCAGACTGAATCCTCGTAGTGCTGTCCGTCGCTTTGTGGCCGTATCCGGAACTGTTAGCAGCAGTTGCCGTAGCTCTTTTTCGATTTTGCATCTGATTTTAACGCTTCTTTTGGAGACACGTCACAACTGGCAACCGAATCAAAATTGTGCCCCAAACGGAAAAGATTTCCCAATACTCATTTCCCGCACATTTGGAAATTGGCTGTCAAAGAACAAAAGGAGAGAAGTGAGGTATCTGTAGAGATGAGCGCCTATTGGGGCGTCACATGCACTGACAAGTTATTAACTACACGTCTGGATCTGCAATAAGCCTTCCCAGGTCTAGGCCTACTGACAGACAGCATCGGAGCGAGAGAGATTTGCAAATCTCATCTAACTCATTTCCTCATTATGGCTGCCACACGTTACCTGTTGCTACTCTTCGCCTTCGCCTCTCTTTTTGCCTGGCAGATGCCATCGGTCAGCGGATATCTCAACATATTCATCAGTCACCACGAGGTGATGAAACTCATGGGTAAGTCTGGCATAGACCTAGAGTGCTCCTACTTTATATTCCTATCTAGGTTTCCCATTTCCAAAAAACAGCAAAATTCGATTCGAAAATAATCGTTAGAACAGTTGGTAAAACTTTCCAACACGCCCCTTTTCCCCGCCCAATAGATATGATTAATAGTTGAATGGCAAAGTGCGACAGGACAAATTCATTGCTCCTCAAAAGGAAAAACAAACAACCCCTGTCTGGAATGGGAGAATGGGGGACCTAGGCATAGGTATAGGCTGAAGCAGAGGCCACGTAGAAGTCATTAATAGTTCCAAAATAATTGTTGACCATGACGACGACACGATGGCGACGACGACCACAAAAGTTGCGCGAAAACACGACAAAACAAATCCACACACAAATCGATTTCCTGCTTGAGCCACCCTCATGTTCTGTTGTACTCACACCTTCACCACCCTGTTGACAGCTGCAAGTAGCTTCTCCCATTCTCTTTCCTTCCCTCTCTCTTCCACATTCTTAACTATCAGCTCCTCCATTTCTTCTTCGCTAACGACTTCACAGTCCAGTGGAACATTTTGTTGTTTGTTTTGCTGTTTTGCTGCTTTGCCGTTTGTTGCTCCACGCGAGCGTTCGTTATTGATGGCTCCAAGCATTCGAGTGCCTCCAGATCGACCTTGTAAAAGCCCCTCTGCCTACTCCTGTCAGCTATTCAGTTCCAATCCGAGTTCCCTTTCTCCAAATAGTTACTGTAATAGGCATTCATTCGGCGTGCCAAGGCGGAATGACGTCGTGCCCATGTTGATTAATGGTGCACGGCTCCAAAATGTGAGTCGAGGCAGTTACAATTTCGTCTTCGTCTTCGTCTTCCTTCGTCCTGTCCATCATTCGACCGTTAGCTGTACACAGCATTTTCCGGCACTTAACGGTAATTGGAGCAAAATGCTTCCATCTCATTATGCAGACATGCTCCTACAATGAGTCTGCCCCGAATCACCCGAATCACCAAAATCACGCTACTTCAATTAGTTAACAGCA
>JBAMBR010000249.1:0-19179 GCA_037044475.1 Zaprionus obscuricornis | reverse complement strand
ACCCACTGAACGCCCGCTCGACCCACCGCAGATTTCTACAGCTGAGACAGACGAAGCGGAACGCGAGCGACAGCGTTCAGCTCCAGCTTCAGCATCAAATGTTTCATTTTGCCAGGCAGTTCAGTTCTCTTTTTCTTTCTGGCTGTCGCTCTTTATTCCCCTCTTCTGCCATTACCTTGTGCTGCTTTTTTGCCTGCTCGTTCGTTCTTCCGTCTTCCGTCTCCTTTCTCTTTTCTCGTTAACATTACGTCAACTAATTGGCTTCATTTGGGGTCGCCTTGTGGCTGGCTGCCTGCTGCCAGCTTTCATCTGCTTTCACCTGTTTTTACCTTTGTATGCTGCCAATGCAAGCGCAATGTATGTGTGTGTGTGTGTGTGTGTGTGTTTGTCGTGGCAATCAGGATTTTCTAATTGGCAATGAAAAGGCGCATAATTTATGAATATGAACTGAACTCTTATGTCGCTCGCTCACTTATTTCACGCTACGATAAGCGACAAATTTTCCAGCTGCACAGCATGAAAAGTGCTAAGTAATCGAGAGAAAAAAGTATCGATAACGAAAATATTTTATACGTTGCTTCAGAGCATTTATATAGCATTAAATGTTATTGGTAATCGATAAAATTCCATTTATTATCAATCAAAAAAGTAAATGTTATCTATGTATTATCGATAATATTTTAATGAAAAATAACGTTAATCGATAACCATAATATCGATATTTTTAGCGATAATAGTATATGAAAATTGAGACAAAGCGCCCGAAAAAAAAAAAAAAAACTAAATAAAACGCACAACTTGCTACTTGCCACTTTCAACGTGCAACTTACAACTTGCAACCAAAAAATCCTCAAGCGGCACTTTACACGTTTTTTGCCAGGTAAAATGTGCAGAATTCAATATGCAAACATAGCAACAAAAAAAAAAAATAAAAAATAAAGAAAAAAGAAAAAAAAAGGGAAACATGAGACCGCAATACACTTGGTAAAACCCCTCGACCCTCCCCCACTCTCATCTGGGAGAAAGAGAAAACTTTTTTTCTGGCTTTTTATTGCACATTTTCGGACATGCCGCAAAAAGTCAGAAATTGCATTTCCACCATATGCGATATGCGATAGTTGTTGTTGCAGTTGTTGCCTACCAATGCGTTCTATGTGTTAGTGTGTGTGTGTGTTTGTGTGTGTTTGTGTTAGTCTGCGAGTGTGCGAGTGTATGTATGTTTGTTTTGTGTGTATTTGCCTTTTATTTTAATTTCCCACGACGGTACATGACGCCACAGAGTGAGAGAGAGAGAGAGCGAGAGAGAGAGAGGGGGACAGGGAAGTAGATGCATTTCAGTTTTGCCCTTTTTACACACTTTGCAAATTCTATCCTTCTCTCTCTCTCTCTCTCTCTTTCTCACGCATTCTCTCTCCTGTTGAAGCACTTTACATTTTCAGGTTAATGTAAAAATTGTGCACTGATGTAAGTGCGTCTTCCGTCTGTCCATCTGTCCATCTGTCCCTCTCTTTCCCTCTCTCTTTCTCCGTCTAGCTGACAGTCTGTAAAACCAGCCAAGCCGCTAACCAGGAACACAGCACACTCTGCCAGCCAACCAGCCAGCAACCCTGCCACGCCCATCGCCACATTCCATTTGCTGCTGCAAGCTGTGTGCACATTTTAATAAAAACGAATTAAATTCTACACTAATTTGCTTTTATTATTTATGTTTATATTTTTGTTGATTTTTACTTTTATTTCTATTTTATAATCATACCCTTGCGTCGGGTATATTCATTTTAGCTAGAAGTTTGTTATACTTCTTAGGAGGCGTGATAGACTCCAAATGCCGAGTATGTATAGTCTCTCAGTTTAAAATCTATCTCAATGAAATTTAGTATACATATGCATATGACGGCAGAATCGGGACACTATATCACTATATACTATATATCACTCACTATATGAAAGGGTTTTTTTTTAGTACTGCAAGGGTATGACGACTACGGCAAGCTAAAGATAACTTTACTTACTTGTTTTTTTGTTTATTCATTCATTGCAAATAAATTGCACTCGAAAAAACATAAAGTGCACAAGCGAATACTCAGATGCATATGCATCTGAGTATTCGCTTGTGCACTTTATGTTTTTTCGAGTGCAATTTATTTGCAATGAATGAATAAACAAAAAAAACAAGTAAGTAAATTTATCTTTAGCTTGCCGCAGATCGTCATACCCTTGCAGTACTAAAAAAAAACCCTTTCATACAAAGACTCAGTTTTCGACGTGATTGTTTCTATGGCAGCGTATAGTGATATAGTGACCCGATTCTGCCGTCATATGCAGATGTATACTAAATTTCATTGAGATAGATTTTAAACTGAGAGACTATACATACTCGGCATTTGGAGTCTATCACGCCTCCTAAGAAGTATAACAAACTTCTAGCTAAAATGAATATACCCGACGCAAGGGTATGATTATAAAATAGAAATAAAAGTAAAAATCAACAAAAATATAAACATAAATAATAAAAGCAAATTAGTGTAGAATTTAATTCGTTTTTATTAAAATGTGCACACAGCTTGCAGCAGCAAATGGAATGTGGCGATGGGCGTGGCAGGGTTGCTGGCTGGTTGGCTGGCAGAGTGTGCTGTGTTCCTGGTTAGCGGCTTGGCTGGTTTTACAGACTGTCAGCTAGACGGAGAAAGAGAGAGGGAAAGAGAGGGACAGATGGACAGATGGACAGACGGAAGACGCACTTACATCAGTGCACAATTTTTACATTAACCTGAAAATGTAAAGTGCTTCAACAGGAGAGAGAATGCGTGAGAAAGAGAGAGAGAGAGAGAGAGAAGGATAGAATTTGCAAAGTGTGTAAAAAGGGCAAAACTGAAATGCATCTACTTCCCTGTCCCCCTCTCTCTCTCTCGCTCTCTCTCTCTCTCACTCTGTGGCGTCATGTACCGTCGTGGGAAATTAAAATAAAAGGCAAATACACACAAAACAAACATACATACACTCGCACACTCGCAGACTAACACAAACACACACAAACACACACACACACTAACACATAGAACGCATTGGTAGGCAACAACTGCAACAACAACTATCGCATATCGCATATGGTGGAAATGCAATTTCTGACTTTTTGCGGCATGTCCGAAAATGTGCAATAAAAAGCCAGAAAAAAAGTTTTCTCTTTCTCCCAGATGAGAGTGGGGGAGGGTCGAGGGGTTTTACCAAGTGTATTGCGGTCTCATGTTTCCCTTTTTTTTCTTTTTTCTTTATTTTTTATTTTTTTTTTTTGTTGCTATGTTTGCATATTGAATTCTGCACATTTTACCTGGCAAAAAACGTGTAAAGTGCCGCTTGAGGATTTTTTGGTTGCAAGTTGTAAGTTGCACGTTGAAAGTGGCAAGTAGCAAGTTGTGCGTTTTATTTAGTTTTTTTTTTTTCGGGCGCTTTGTCTCAATTTTCATATACTATTATCGCTAAAAATATCGATATTATGGTTATCGATTAACGTTATTTTTCATTAAAATATTATCGATAATACATAGATAACATTTACTTTTTTGATTGATAATAAATGGAATTTTATCGATTACCAATAACATTTAATGCTATATAAATGCTCTGAAGCAACGTATAAAATATTTTCGTTATCGATACTTTTTTCTCTCGATTACTTAGCACTTTTCATGCTGTGCAGCTGGAAAATTTGTCGCTTATCGTAGCGTGAAATAAGTGAGCGAGCGACATAAGAGTTCAGTTCATATTCATAAATTATGCGCCTTTTCATTGCCAATTAGAAAATCCTGATTGCCACGACAAACACACACACACACACACACACACATACATTGCGCTTGCATTGGCAGCATACAAAGGTAAAAACAGGTGAAAGCAGATGAAAGCTGGCAGCAGGCAGCCAGCCACAAGGCGACCCCAAATGAAGCCAATTAGTTGACGTAATGTTAACGAGAAAAGAGAAAGGAGACGGAAGACGGAAGAACGAACGAGCAGGCAAAAAAGCAGCACAAGGTAATGGCAGAAGAGGGGAATAAAGAGCGACAGCCAGAAAGAAAAAGAGAACTGAACTGCCTGGCAAAATGAAACATTTGATGCTGAAGCTGGAGCTGAACGCTGTCGCTCGCGTTCCGCTTCGTCTGTCTCAGCTGTAGAAATCTGCGGTGGGTCGAGCGGGCGTTCAGTGGGTTGAGTTTGGCTTCGAGTGGCTAATTAATACGCCCCGTTGCACCAAAGAGTGACACAACTAGCCAAGCAGCAACCAAGCAGCTAGCAGCCAGCAGCCAGTTCCACAGTCTGTAATGAGAGCGTTCAGAGTTAATTGCCGTGTAAGAAAGGTAAAATGCTAAGGCAGAGGTATAGGTAGAGGAAAAGGCAGAGTTGGAGGCAGAACTGGAAGCTGAAAGCTGTGACAGAGACAAAGACTCAGGCTGCGGCTGCGACGCAGGAGGCTGTGGTAAATTTAACAAAATTTGATGCTGTTTCAAAGGCATTAATTAGAAGTAATTGCTGCTGCCTCTGCCTCTGGTTCTGCCCATGCCTCTGCCGTTGCTCTTGCTGTTGCCATTGCCTAATGAGCTTGTTTTCGCCGCGGAAATAAAACATACAGAAAAAGCAAAGAAAATGCAAAAGAAAAGCTACCAAATGTTGCTCTATATAATTTATAACCCGTCAATGGCGCGACATCAACTGTCAATTGCACCATGCCTCAAGCTACATGCTACATGCCACGTGGCCTATGCCTCATGGCCCATGCCCCATGCTACACAATTCGCGACGACAATCAACTCATATTTCATGGCATGTTCGACTGTCATTAGGGTCGATTGTACAGTCGGAAAGACGGAAGGACGGTAGAACAAACGGACGTAACGGCGGCATCGAATCCGATCGCAGCTGAAAGCAAATTGAAACGCGAAAAACAATCAAAACTTTTACCCAAAATGAGCCCAATGAAACTCGCAGCTCGCCACAGACGAATGTTAAAACTTGCCTGCTCCGCTTCCTATTCTCCTCATAAGCTCCATCACACACACTCTCACATGCTTTAGGGAATAGGAAGTAGGAATATTTTTATGGGCAGCCCTTAAGGGGCACGCCTCAAAACAGTTTGACTAGCTGTTTACCTGTACAGTATACACTCGCACAGTGAGACTTTTGCCTGAAATCTGTGGATAAATTGCGAAAGTGTGAAAACATGTGAAATTCATAGTGTTTTTAACCACTGTTCAACAGCTCGAAAGTAAGCTGGCTTTGTTTTTATGCGATTTCAATCAATGGCCAAACACGACAACAACAACAAAGACAACAACATGGCAACAATTTTAAGCGGCGCCGCCTCAAATGACGCGCGAAATGAAATGAAAATTTCTCTACTGCTATCGGCTGTTCGCGCCGCCTCCACGGCACATGCCCTTCCTCGAGAGTGTAACACTTGAATGTTGTTTGTGTTTTCTGATTGTGTTTTCTGCGATTTGCCCATATACATATATAGTATATATTGAACTCTGACACGCAACACGCAATTGATACAAAGGATACAAAATTCACGTGGCGAAGCAGCATATTGGTGTCGATGTCGATGTCGATGTCGCTGTCGACTCTTGAGACTCGAGAGTTGAGAATCGAGAATGAGAAACGAATACGAAATGAAATATGCCAACTTTGATGATGTGTCATATCGGACGATTGAAATGCAACGCGATTACCGATTACCCCAGTACGTATCCCAGTTTTCTACATCTCGCCTCTCACTGCTTACACCTTACCTTGATACTCGATATTCAGCGTCGATATCGTTTGCCGTTGCGATTCATTAAAATATTTTCGACAATGTGAGTAGTGCCACAATATGTCATGAGCGGGCACATATTGAGGGGGAGTAGGAGGCGGGGAAGCTAACGATGTATTTATGCAACGTAGCTTTGTGTTTCTCTCGGTACCCACCCCCATCTCCATGTATTTACCGGGTATACCTGACATTGAGTATCGCTAGGCAACAAAGCGGTTTAAATGCCATATTAAATGGACCTTTAAGTAAGCACAGGATGCAGGTGGAGAGGGGGTGTACATTTCTGGCACAGTGGGATTCAAGAGTATTTATTGTGAAATAGTTTGATAATTTAATATAAGCATCGTATTGTCCCACTGTGCATTGTCTCTGCATATGCCAAAAATGTCAAAAGCAGCTTACAGCACCAGCATAGCAATAGGAGAGGCAGCAACAGTAGCAGAAATAGTAGGAGGAGCATCTACGTCTAACGAGTAAGAAATGTTATGCTGACAAATTGGCCCAACAGTAAATGAAGCAGGATGCCGGATGGGAAGGATGGGAAGGGACAATGGACATGGAAGCTTAAAAAGAAGTATCGAAGGCGGAATTCAATACATTTCTAGGAATAAGTAGTGCAATGTTTATAATGGTTAACAAAAGTCTGTCGACTGTTTTTTAGGTTTAGTATCAGCTTCTATTTTTCTTTTTAACGTTTCACATTTTTCGTCGTCATTTCTCTGTATTTTCCCCATTATCCAAAAATTCCATTTCCATTATGCAAAAATTAACATTTTATTTGGTGGCAACGAAACGAAACGAAGCGAAGCGACGTAGCAATTTAATTTTAATTTTCCTGGCAAAACAAGAGTTGACCGTAGGCTGCCAGAGGGGCTCAAGCTAAGGGAGGGGTGCTTCACAATTTGTTTTGGTCGTTTATTTTAGGCCTTGCTGCTGCTGCTGCTGCTGCTACTGCTACTGCTGCTGTTTTTGACATGCTCGTAATTACAATTTTTGACCGCGTTCTGTCAACTTGACGTCGTCGAGTCTCGTCTCGTTTTCACCTCGGGCTAAGTTCGAGCTACACTCACCTCCCGCTTCCCTACACCAGAAGGCGTCAAGTACTTAGCGAATAGACCACATAAATAGCTGCTATCTAAGCCAAAAGCCATAAGCCATAAGCCATGAGCCATAACCCACTTCGCATCCAATCCAATCCAATCGAGTTGCGGCCACGTCGACGTCGTATTTCCGTCCATCCACACGACCGTTTCTCCATCTGTCCGTGCAGCACATACAAATGCGCCACATTTATTTTAATCCTTCGCGGGCTGAACTCTATGCAGGAGAGTCGTAGGCGTGGGGGGGGGGGGAGAGGAGAGAAGCGTATTAGTAATCGACATTGGCATTCATATGAGCTGCTCCTGGCTGCAGGCAAAGGAGAGGTGGGCAGCGAGGAAAGGCAGAACAAAGTTGCGGATTCATAACTCTTTCATTTGGCTATATCTGCAATTTTTTTTTGCCCCTGTTGAAGTCGTAAAAACGCGCGCTGAGATTGGCATTTGGCTGGCTTACGTTGCCAATATTCTGGCTTTGTCCCGCTATTCCCCTCTTTGCTCTTCTTGCTCAGCTGCTGGGCTACAGCTTCAGTTCGTGGTCCGTGCCTTGTGCCAAGGCATTCATCAAATTCAAGTCATGTTATCGTAGGAAAATGAAACAAATTTTTGCAATTTGATTGCTTTTCGTGTTGATGCAGTCAGAGAGAGAGAGAGAGAGAGAGAGAGAGAGAAAAGAGAGAGACATGCAGACAGAAACAGATAGAAAGAGAAAAAAAGAGATAGAGATAGATAGTGAGCTGTATGAAACATGTTTCCCAATAAGTTGCCAATGTACTTCCCAGTTGTTGCCTTCTTCTCGTGTATCTATGTCCTTCTGCGTCTTCTGTCCTTCTATCTCTGTGTCCTTCGGTCTCTTTGTCCTTCTGTCCCTGTACAGATGAAGTGGCTACGGCATGACTCGCTCGTCGGATTGCGGATTTCATATTTCGCATTTCGCATTTAATATGCATGCCTACGAGATAAGAGACTGAGAGATCCTTACCTCAACGTTGCCTTCTTCGCGTTGCGATTTCCTGCTTCTTCTTTCTTTTGCACTCTCACTCAAAGTACATACCTTCAGTATTGACATTTGTATATAATATATGTAAATTTTTTAAAAGTCGATTCGATCTGTCAGTTTGTCTCTTTATTCATTGTCATAACTTGGAAACCGATGGACTACTAATTACCGCATATAGTTTCCTTAGAAAAAAAAATCGATGAAAAATTGACTATTGACTTTTTATCTTTACATTTTGTTAAGTGTATGAAATTGTCGGTGTGCCGCCGAAAAAATTTTCTTTCTTGTTTTATTTTTGCGAATTTCGCAGAGTTATGAACTTGCGTATGCGAAATTTTTCATATTTTTTACGTGCCTAAAAATCAAATGTCTAAGGTGTGTGGCATGATGGTGTGTGCCATGGAGTATGTAACATGATGGTGTGTGGCATGCAACACACAGCCATCGATGATGATGAGACTGTGGCAACAGTTGTAAACACGTGTTCCATCATTACATACTTCGCATCTTTTTCTTCACAGTTCCACTGCTTGACATTCCCATGGCTCCCATCACCTCCCCCTTCCTTCTCAATCACCTTGCTACTCAACTTGTTATTTTTCATATTTTCACTGAGTTTTCTTATACCTTATAAATATATTGGAGGGGTATACAGACTGATAGTTTGTAGTTGTGAAGAAGGTGATGCTGTATACTGTTACCGAGTATCTGGTAGTTGAGCATATTCTTTCAATGCACCAAAAGTATATACCGTCGGCTTTAAAGAGAGTTTAAATTTTCTTTGCATTGACTTTCCTGAATTAGTTCGGCTGAGTATCAAACTACAGAGTATCTGCTGGTCGATTATTGCCACAAAAATGTTCACTTCCTACTTGTTTTTCTTCAGGTTTTTACGCCACGTTTGCTGTTTTACATGTTGGCAAGCATAAGCAAGGAGCATGTGGTATGGGAAGAGACAGACGGGGACGGGGAGGAGGAGCAGGCTCAGCAGCTATCATTGCCTCGAGCAGAGGCGATGGTTGCCCAGTTGCTGAAGTTGCTTTTGTTGTTTATTTCAAAAGTTAATTTCATACTTTATCATCGCAAGCAACAGCAACAGCAACAACAATAATAACAACAACAACAGCAAGAAGAAGCAGGAGAAGAACAAGTATAAAAACTGCCAGAGATCGTATGGGGAAATGAAAACTTTTCAACGGAAACGGATGCTGTACACGTTGCGCCCAGGCAACTTACGCTGCTGCGGCGTGTGAATAAAGTGAAACAAATGGAAAAGCCAGCCAGAATATAGCCACGCCCATCACGCCCACCACACCGCCTATCCTTCTCTGGTAACTATATGCCTTGTCTTTATCCTCGTCTCTTTCCAACTTTCGTCTCTGTATTCTGTCAGTTTTTCTTTTGCCAACAATTGCATTGCGGCGGCCAACAATATTTTTGTTATCTTTTGCAATACACGCGGGCGACGGTTGGGCGTTGTATAAAAATGGGCGTGGCATGGTATACTTTACAGTCGCCCGTTTCCGTGGCATTTTTTATTGTTTGGCGCAGCGAAGTGTTCAATGCACAACTTTTAGCGCTATTGTTAAAAGAATTAAAAGCCATGAGAACAGAACAACAGAGAAACATGAAACAAAAGCCAGAGAAATGATAACAGCGCGCACGGTGAGGTAACAAGGGGCAAACAGTGGTAAGAGAGTATACGGGGGCGAAGGATTCTCTATACGTTTAAAGCAGGAAACAGGAAGAACTGCCATATACACTCTGTCTGCCTTTCACTCACTCTATCGCTCTTTCTCATTCTCTCCCTCTCTCTTTCTCTGTAGCTCTGGCTCTGGCTCTGCTCAACATGCGAGCGAAATGTGCCGTGACGTGGCAAATGTAATGGAAAATGCTTGGCAGAAATTGTCGCATTCTACATAACAGAAAGACTAAAATTGTTCTCTTTACTCTACTCTACACATCTTCTGCTCTTATCTCTTCACTCTCCACTCTTCTCTTTATGCTTTTGCTCAATTCTCGCCTCAATTGCAGGCTCAATGTATAACATACTCGAAACACTAACAAAAACTGGCACAATCTATTTACGCATACACACACACACACACACACACACAATGCACACACACACACACATGCATTGTGTGTTTATTTGCCATGACCACGGCTATGATTTCTGCGTCTCTGCCAGCGTCGGCGCTGAGGACAACGACAGCACTGTGAGCTGTGGCTATGTGCTGCGGCTGTTAGCTGCGGCTGCGGTTGCCAGTGCCAAGTGCGTAATTTCCGTACTGAATTTTTTTTCGTTACTCTCCCTAAGGTTACATGCGTTTCATAACTGAATTTAATAGCTCTGATTAAGCATAAAAATTGATTTAATTTCTATTTACATATTTTCTCTATCAACTATGAAATGAGCATCTTAAAGCTGTAAGTAGCGTAGATAAGCTTGTAGAGCATCAAAACTTCGTTATAGTTTTTCTAGTAATTTCAACTGTATTTTCTTTTTTTTCTTTTTGCACAATTTGTTGGCTCCTGTACCTATTACCACAGTGAAAGCCCCTCACAGCCACTCTCCTCAGGCATACACTGCGTAGCGTTTATTGCCATAAAAGTTTACGACAAAAACTCATTTCCGTCACTAGAGCAATAAATGTACAACAGACAAAGAGAGAGCGAGCAACAAAGAGACAGAGAGAGACAGAGAGAGGGAGAGAGAGAGAGGGAGAGAGAGCGAGGAAGTGTGTAAAGCTGAGAGTCGAGGAAAAGCCAGATCGATATGTAGATCTGCTCGGGGAAACAAATAGAACTCAATTCCGGTACGGAAATCCAGCACTCAGGCTCAAAAAACGGATGTTTTCCATTTGCTATGCAAATTGAGGGGATCGGGGAAAAGTGCGTGTACAAATAATAATCATAATAATAATAATATTAAGAATCACAATAATTTCTTGCACAACATGCAAAAGAATATTTTTAAAATATACTAAAAAAATAGTGCAAATATTAATAATAATAATTTTGTGAGCAATATAAAAAAAAAATGAAAGATACAAAAAAAATAAAAAAATACTAAATTAATAAATTAATAAAAAATTATAATATTATTTATCGAATACTAAAAACTTCACTGAAAAAAAAACAATAGATGATAATTTTGTTTATATCATCAAAACAAAGTACTTAGAAAAAATACTAAAAATACTATATCATATTAAGAATATTGTTGACACTGTCAAAAAATACTCAAAACAAAAAACACTAAAAGGCAATTTAATTATGTAGATGGTTTTGGCCTGTGACTATGAGAAGGTCGCTATGCTGCAGCTTGCCTGGAATTACCTTAGCATGAGCAGTACCAGGAGCTGTAGCATCAGCTACCAGGACTTGCAGGAGCAAGACTAACAGGAGCAGGACTAGCTGTAGCTGAGAAGCAGCCATTGCTCATTAGTGTCAATCTATTTAGCATAAATTTCAATTAAAGCAATATCCTGCAGCAGGCAGTCGACAGTTGAGAGTCGACAACCGACAGTAGACAGCCAGCTACCAACAAGATGAGGCAGCCAGGATACCAACTTAGCGCACTTTCTTAGAATAATAGAGCGTAAAAATACAAAAAAAAAAAATAAAAAAAAAATAGAAAAAATGAATTTGAAGGAAAATTATGTAGCCGTAGCCGTAGCCGTAGATGTAGATGTAGATGTAGACGTAGCCTTGGATGTAGCTGTAGCCGCTGTCGTCGTCATATTTCAGGCTCGTTGAGCCTTCGCCTAGCGCGAAACTCATTAAAATGCAAAATGAGTGGAAAATATATTGAAGAATGCCGACAGCGTAGATGGATGGCGAATGAAAAGCAATCTTCCCTTCACTCCCCTCAACGGCTCATTCTTAATAGTATTTATAAACGACGATTGCTACTGGTAACATTTTAAAGACATTTCCAATTCCAATTTGAATTTGAATTTGAGTTTGAAATTCTAGGAAATATCAATACATAGAAACCATGCCACAGTAACCTTGACAGATTCGGCGTGTTATTGCTGCTTTTAAACACATATACGTAGATATATATATAAGGCAATCCGGGAAAAGCTGAAACGAGGAGCATAAAGTTGGTATTGAAAATGCCACAAGCTAATGGCCGGCGGTGAAGGCAATCCCTGGACAGTGAAGCTTACAAACATATTTTCTCTAATCCTGGGCAACCAAATGTACTTTGGACATACTCCAAACACAGGGAAAGGAAGAAGAAGAAGAAGCAGCAGGAGAAGACGACGACCATGAAATAATAAAAATAAGCATAAGCTTCTCCTCGACTACTACGTTGTTTTCCGTTATGAGAGGCAAAGCTGCAATATTTCCGCAGAGCTTATGTACCACACACACGCAGAACATAGACACTCACACACACACACACACACACATGTACACATATACACATGCATATAGAGAAACAAAACTAGCAAATCCCAGCAACTAGCTGAAACAACAAGGAAACAAAAGCAACAGCAACAACAGCAAAAACAGAAAGCGCAGGGAAACGCTTAGCAACTGACATTTTTATACCCTGCAAGCAGTGAATGTGCCTCACAAAGGGTATATTCAGTTTGGCTACAAGTATGTAACAAGCATAAAGACTAGCAGACAGAGCTGACTTACAACAGTTGAGCAATTGTTGACTGTTGATTTGATCACCTTCTTCAATTATCATATCAAAATACAATAACTTTAGTTTATCCTATACAGAAACTTTCAACTTAATATACTACGAGAAGTGTAGTTTATCGTCGGTATGTTGTAGTGCGAGTTTCAGCGAGTCGTAATAAATATGTTTTTACTTGTATCCCAAACCAAAATAGTCACCCTGAGTATGTGCATGTGTGTGTGTGTGCGGAAGGAAGGAAACAGTTAATACTTGTGTCTGTTATGCGCTTACTTCCTGTCTCCATTAAAAGTCATTCTTTTGGATAATCCTTTTGGCAACATTATGGCAAGTATTAAAAAGTTTTTTCTGCACCAAAACTCTACAGGGAGAGAGACACAGAATCAGCATCAGCAGCATTAGTCTAGCCTAGACCAGACCATGCCACGCCTTATGCAACTGCTCATCCACAGCAGTAGCATTATTACCTAGCAAAAGTTTTTTAGATTCTTCTGCTGTGTTGTGGCTGGGATTTGTTCCCGTCTATCTCTCTTTCGCTCTCTCTATCTGTCTTTCTGTCTGTTTGTTCGTCTGTTTTCATATGTTCTGGCGGCCGCTTTGCCCTTTGCCTTTGCTGATAACACATAAATATTGTGTGTAATAGAAAATGTTTTCCAAGTGCTTTGCCTCTGTCATTTTTTTTACGTGAATTTCTTTTTCCGCACTGTCTTTGCATGTTTCAACCTGTTCATGCTTTTTGTATCTTGTTTGCGTCTTTTAGCTTGCACTTGTCTTAAATTTGCGAATTGTTTTTCGTTTCGCTTCAAGCATTTATCATAATCAAGGAGCAAGTTTTCCATCAAATTTCCATCACCTGCTGAGCGTGTTTCATTTTTTCTACTTCGTCTTTTTCTTCTTCTTCTTCTTTATTTTTGTGGCCTATGGAAATGAATATAAACGATTCGTTTGACTGTATCCTGCGACCTGTATCCTGTGACCTGTTGTTGTCCTTTGTCGACAAATTATTCAAATTCGAATAGAGCCAAAGGTTTCTTTCCACATGGAACGTGTTTGGCATCAATAAAATCCCCGCAGCCAAAAAAAAGGCTAAAATGACACCATGCGGCAATATTGTTACTTGCCACACACACACATACACACAAAACACACACCACACGCACACCATTAAAATATGTTAATGTGCGTGTGTTTTTAGTGAATGTGTTTTCTATGCAAATTGATATTTGTTGTTGTCAGCATTTCTTTCCCATTCCTTATTCACTTTTTCACCATCGCCCCTTATCCGCTCCTCATTCTCATTCTCCTTCTGCTATTGCTGCTGTTGAGTTGCTTCTATGAAAAATTGACACCTCATCAATTTTCAATAGAAATCAATGTGCCGCTAACCACATCGAGACACGCAAAACATATAGAGAGGGAGAAATAAAAGAGAGAGAGAGAGAGAGGGGGATAGATAGATAGAGAGACAACTGAGAGATACAGACACAGCAAACACATTGAAATAAATTTGTTTCGCCAGCTATTCCTGATTGAGCTGTGCTCCTTAAGTGTAATAGTGCTGCCATTGACATGTCTTCCATCCCCATCACCATTACCACCCTCTTTCAACTTCCTACCGTACTACTCTCTGAAAGACCCCTGGGGAACTAATCATTTGCTTTTTATTATCTCTTCGTTTCAGTCAAAGGGTTAGCTTTGACAGTCGCCAATCTTCTTTATATTATGCCAAAAACTATTTGTCTTCTTTTTTAAGGTTTGCGGAAATTTGTATAAAAATATCAAAGTGTCTCTTTCTTAGCTTCAGAAAATATAGAAATTATATTATACTTATATATATATATATTTTTTAATTTAATTTAAATTGAATTTATCTAAATTTGTTTTTAACATAGAATTTGAAAAAATTTTTTTTTTTTATTTTATTTAAAATTTTTTTCTAATTTTATTTTTTTTCAAAATATTTTCTCGCACTTGGCAACATCAGTCGAAGCTTTTCCAAACTCAGCTGATTTTCTCTCCATGCTGCAAAGAATTTTCGCCGCGATCAACATATGGAAAATCGGAATGCAAATTGAAGAACTGAGAAAAAGTGGAAAAGCTTTTTCAGTTCTCGGGTCACATTCAATGTGTTCGCTACGTAATTCGAAATATTTTGTGCCGTAAAAATTGCGCAAATTTTGTTCATTTTTTTTCTCGTTTTTTCGTTTTTCAGTGAAAATTCCAGAGAAATTTGGACAAGAATGTGGCATAGAATTGCATTGCTATGCTGCTGCATATGGAGTTCGCTGTTGGTGCAGGACAGTCTGCAGCAACAAATCAACATTGGTGAGGCAACAACAACAACAACCGAAATAACAACAGCAACAACAATATGCAACTGTCTACACCTTACCTTCCGCACAGGTGCCTTTTTCTATAACAATGAACTGGAACTGGAGAAGGAATTCATGGATGTTGTAAACTCCATTAACGGACCCGACGCTGACCCAACATTTGCTCTGAATCCGATTATCAAGCGACTGGATCTCGGGGACGGAAGTGTTGCATTGCAAGAGCATGGTGCGTGGGGGTCAAAGAGACGTGAAATTGAAAATTCATATATGAGAAAATATATTTAAATTTCGTTTTCATTTTCAGCATGCGATCTTATAGATAATGGTGTCGCGGCTATTTTCGGACCAAGTTCAAAGGCGGCGAGCGGTAAGTGATGAGAAGGGTGAGACACCAGACAGTGGAGAGACTTGTGTAGAATGCGCAAGCAAAATAGAAAAATAGCTGAAAAAGAAGCAGCAGTAAAAGCTAAATTGAAAACACAAACAGCGGCAATAGCGAATGATAAGCAAAACGAATCGCAGAAGACATTTGTTTGTAAACAAACTGAAGCATAAGAAATTCTCTGCATCTCTTTTTGCTTGTGATCTTCTCAAAGCTGTAGCTCTATCTTTTTCTCTCTTTAGATATTGTTGCCTTAGTCTGCAATAACACAGGAATACCGCACATTGAGTTTGATGTAGCCGATGAAGAGCATCTCGAAGAGAAACCCAATCACCAGATGACCTTGAACCTTTATCCATCGCAGACTATTGTATCCAAGGCGTATGCGGATATAGTGCAAAACTTGGGTTGGCGCAAGTTTACCATAATTTATGATGTCGATGATCGTGAGTAAAGAGAGACATAAAGAGAGACATTCTCCCAAAGAGAGTTTTTCACTTTCACTTTCACTTTCATATCTATTAATCTGTGCAGCCAAGGCTACCGCTCGCTTGCAAGATCTATTGCAGCTACGTGAGTTGCATAACGATGTGGTGCGTGTGCGTAAGTTTAAGCGCGATGAAGACACTCGTGTCATGTGGAAGAGCATCATGGGTGAGCGACGCGTGGTCCTTGACTGTACGCCTGATATGCTTGTCGAGCTGCTCAATGTCTCTGCTGAGTACAATCTTACACAGCAATACAATGTGAGTAGTGAAAATTGACTAAAGATTCACAAATATTTAACGAATTATTATTTACATCTTCCAATTGCAGAACATATTCCTAACAAATCTGGAGACGTACAATGATAATTTGCAGGAGTTGATGGCGGATAATGAAACCTTTGCTGTGAATATAACTGCTACGCGTCTCTTACTCACTCCGAATCCACCAACCGTAGGTTTAACTACGACACAGACAACTATTTTATAATCATATAATCTTATCATATTGTTCAGTATCAAGAACTTTACGGCACGGTAACTCAACGGGAAAATGTAGTTTACGAGAGCAGTGAAACGGAGCGTACGCTGCTCCATGATTTAATCCATGACGGGCTGCAATTGTTCACACAGGCCTGGCGAAATGCTAGTTACTTTTATCCTGAACGTATGTCCGTGCCGCGTATGAATTGTGATTTTGCTGCTACGGACGGCCGCACCTGGCAAATGGGTCGCTATTTGGCGCGTCTAATGAAAGGGGTAAGTCAAATGAAGGGGTGCCGAAGGGAAGTGAAGTAGACCTTGATTAACACATTACAAATTCGTGACGTGCTATCGTAGACTTCCGGCGTGAATCGCAACAACTTTCGCACCAGCAATTTACAATTTGATGAGGACGGACAACGCATTAACTTCAATATTGAGATTTATGACCCTGTCGACAATATTGGTATCGCTGTTTGGAATACCCGTGGCCAAATAACTCCACTAAATACCAAGACGAAGGTACAGAAAAAGATAGTCTATCGCGTTGCTACCAGGATTGGTCCACCGTACTTCACATACAACGAAACGGCAAGGAGTCTGAATATGACAGGTAATGACATATACGAAGGCTACGCCGTGGACCTCATCGCGGCCATCGCCGAGGAGGTGGGATTCGAATATGTTTTCGTTCCGGTTGCAGATCAACAGTACGGAAAACAGGATAAGGAAACAAAACAATGGAACGGCATAATTGGAGAGATTGTCAACAATGTAAGTAAAGAGTTAAGCTGAGATGAGAAGAGCTACTTCTAAGATGATGAGGTCTATTTTTATCGCTATAGGACGCCCATATGGGAATTTGTGATTTAACTATAACGCAAGCGCGTCGAACAGCTGTTGACTTCACGGTGCCCTTCATGCAGCTTGGCGTCAGCATATTGGCCTACAAGGACACGCACCAGGAGAAAGAATTGCATGCATATTTGGAACCCTTTGGTGGACAAGTTTGGATTTGGATATTGATTTCCATCTTTTCCATGTCCTTTTTAAAGGTCATCATAGCGCGGTAACTTGAACCACTGACTTTCCTGCCAATTAGACTACTTCTTCACTTTATCTTTTCCTCATTATCGTAGTATTGCCAAAGCAGAGTGGGAAAATCCACATCCCTGTGATCGAGATCCGGACACACTAGAGAATCAATGGCATCTTCACAATACCTTCTGGCTGACAATTGCCTCCATTATGACGGCCGGTTGCGATATCTTGCCACGCAGTCCACAGGTCCGTCTGTCCGAGGCTACGTGGTGGATCTTTGCCATTATCATAGCCAACTCGTACACGGCCAATTTAGCTGCGTTTTTGACCAGTTCCAAGATGGTTGGCAGTATTACAAGTCTTAAGGATCTAAATGGCCAGAAGAAAGTCAAATTTGGCACTATCTATGGTGGCAGCACCTACAATCTACTCGCCGAATCTAACGAGACTGTCTATCGCCTGGCATTTAATATGATGAATAACGAGGATCCCTCTCCCTACACTAAAGATAACGACGAGGGCGTAAAGCGTGTCAATGACAGTAATGGTGACTATATGTTCCTCATGGAGACGACTACCTTGGAGTATAATCGCGTGAAGAATTGTCATTTACGTTCAGTGGGCGAAAAATTTGGAGAGAAACATTATGCAATTGCAGTTCCTTTCGGAGCGGACTATCGATCTAATTTGAGTGTCGCTATTTTACGACTGAGTGAACGTGGTAAGTTATTTGGATTGAAGAAAAAGTGGTGGAAATCAAGTGGTCCGCCATGTTTCGAGGAACCCGACAGCGATGCCACACCCGACATGAACTTTGAGGAGCTACGTGGCATTTTCTATACACTGTACATAGGAATTTTAATAGCCTTCATCATTGGTATTATTGAGTTTCTAGTCTATGTGCAACAAGTAGCACTTGAAGAGCGCGTAAGTACTGATTAAATCTATTATGTTATATAGTCTGTCGATTTGTTGGATTGATCGGTATTTCGTTATTTCTGACAGTTGACCTTCAAGATGGCGTTCATCAAGGAGATTCTCTTTGTGTTGCGCGTGTGGAATAACAAGAAACCAATTATGAATCATACGCCCATCTCTAGTCCACGTGCGACGCCCCGTCGTTCACTTGAACAGTCAATGGAGCGCACTCCAAAGTCAGCGCGTCGCATTGTCCTTGGTCGCTCGTCAGAGGAAATGCGCGAATTGCCTGCAGCAGCAACGAAGGCAGCTTCCCACAGTCGTAGCAATAGCGAGCAGCAGGAGCAGCATGGGGAGCAGGAAGCTCGCGTCTGATGTGCTACTGAGTTCTCAGCTCGCAGTTGTTGTTCTCACTTCTTGTCGTTGTTGTTGTTGTTATCTTCAGTTATTTGCAATAAAAAATACGCCCAACATTTTTTCGGGCGGTGCATAATCAATTTTGAGCTTCTTTAAGCTTGAAATTACTTGGCAGTCGCCGCGAGGCAAGCTCTGTGTGTGTTTCTTTATTTCCTTCTCTCTGGTTGCAATATGAAACCGTTGCGCATAGCGCTACAAGAACTTACTACACGCCTCACTGGAGAACAGCTTGCAACATTCTCATTTCTCATTTCACATTTCACATTTCTCGTTTCCCGTTTCTCGTTTTACTTCTGCTGCTTCTGCTCGTTCGACACTTGCTGCCTCCGCTTGTCAATTGCGTTATTGGAGCTTATTGACATTTTATATCCAACTCAACCCCCCCCACCCCCTCCAAACACTCCTTGCTCTTTCTACCTTTGTAAGCTGCAGTGGCGTGTCTCTTCGTCATGAAAATTATTAAAGTAGCTCGAGGCGAAACTGAAGCTGCAGCTGTACAGCTCTATAGCTGTAGCCGGACAGCGGGAAGAAGCACTGAGCTGTGGCTGCCACTA